>CM019152.1:21597774-21885965 GCA_009733165.1 Naja naja | reverse complement strand
CCATTGTTTACTTAACCATGGGTTTAGTCCTATTTATTAACACAATGTTTGTGCACTGTTTATGTTCTTCAATTAATCTAAGTTTATTGGGACACTGAGGCTTCTTTGCTTATCTCTTGTGTAAGTTGCATGAAGAGTCTCAGACGCGAAGAGCTTCAGTGAAGAGTTTATTAAGTGACTACAGCTCGAATGGACCCCGACTTGGCTGGGCTACAGCTATAGCCAGCAGCCGTAGTTGCCAGCCAATCAGAGTGCAGGGTTTTCCCACTATTTAAACCAATCCTATTTACTTTTACAAGAACATTCAAACTAAACCAATAACATTCAAACCTACTACATAACAACCACCCCCCACTAGGTTCAGTCCATACCAAACCCCAACCTATCTAATGTATTCTTTTAAATAGGTGGGGCTCTGCGTTTCGTGTACGTTGAGACCTTGGTTTTCAGAAGTTTTAACATTCTCACCCAGTGAGAGAGGAAATGTGTCTGCTGACATTTCCCCACTGGGACTTCCTGTGAAAGAAGACCCTGTTTGATTGTTAGAATCTGGTCTCTCCTCCCAACCCATTTCCAGCCCAATGTCAGCCACCCAAGTCAGGTAGTGATGTGCAATCTTCCACTTCTAAGGATGGATTTTGGCATTGTGACAGGTTTTGGAATGGTTCCTGTCATAATGGCTCGTTACACATGGGGTTGATTCTTGTTTGCTGATTTTCCTCCTGTTCCTCCCCTTCCCCCCTAGAATTGACATCAGGTGAGGGAACTAGAGAGGAACAAGTGCGATGTTCCTGAGAGAACCTGGATCTAAGTTGATCAATGTGCCTGCTCCAGAGGACTCCATCCTCTGTTTGCACTCTATAAGAACGAGGGCCTGTGATCTGAGTTATCTCAGCAGGAATCCCAAAGGTTCACCCATAAGGTTCTTAGCATAAACAGAATCACCCACACTGAATGTGTGAACTTTGGAAGTGGAATCTAGTGGTGCGTTGGCTGCGTAAGTGGGATGAAGCGGTCAAGGGAGACCTAAGTTTCCTACCCATCAACAACTCTGCTGTGGATAAGTTTTAGATGGGTTAGGAGTGATGTGCTGAACACTAAGAAGTTTTCAACTTTCTCAGTGATGTCCCCAGGACCCAGTTGCTGAAGCTTCTCCTTGGTAAAACGTACCATGCGTTCAACCCGGCCGTTAGCCAAAGGGTGCTCAGGGGCAGTAAGGGCATGTCTGATACCCTGTTGTGCTAAATAGGATTCAAAGAGGTTGGATGTAAATTGAGGGCCATTGTCAGAGACAAGAACATCAGGTAACCCGTGGGTTACAAAAAGTTTTCTGAGCTGCTTGATGACAGCATCAGTTGTGGTGGATGCCATGGGAATTACCTCTAGCCATTTGGAATATGCATCTACTATAATAAGAAAGGTGTGTCCTCTGGTAGGGCCAGCAAAATCAATGTGAATCCTGGACCATGGGCCCCTAGGACATTCCCATTCCTGTGTGGGGGCAAGAGGTGGGGCAGGCCTGACTACCTGACAGTTGGGACAAGATGCAACCCAGTTTTCAACCATTTCGTCAATACCTGGCCACCATACATAACTCCTGGCCAATCCCTTCATCCTTACAATACCAGGATGACCCTCATGTAACATTTCCAAAACCTCTCTTTGCAGTTTTGCAGGAATAACCACCCTGTTACCCCACAAAATACATCCTCTTAATACAGATAATTCAGTTTGCCTGGACTTAAAAGGTTGGGCAAGGTGAGGTAGATCTTGAAGAGGCCAACCTTTCTTAATCCAGCCTATAACAGAAGCCAACACAGTGTCTTTGGCAGTCTCTCTGGCAATTTCAGCAGCATGAACTGGAAGCTTGGCAACAGTTTCTAGGAAAAAGGTGTGTGCCTCAGGTTCAAAGTCCTCCTTGTGCAGGAAGTGGGCAACGACTCAGGCATCAGCATGTCAATGTCCTTGCCAGGCTTGTGGATAAGTTTGTATGAATAAGCAGCAAGAATTCAGTCCACCTCAGCATTCTTGGTGACAGGATAATAGGTGTATGCTTGTCTCCTGCCACAATGCCTAACAAAGTTTTGTGATCTGTAACAATGGTAAATGTTCTCCCATACAGATATTCATGAAATTTCTTAACAGCTGCAACAACTGCCAATGCCTCCTTGTCCAATTGGCTGTAATTCTTCTCTGCTTTGGTCAAAGTCGAGAGTAAAATGCAATAGGGGCTTCTCTCCCACTGGGAAGCCTGTGGCTCAAAACACCACCCCCCCCACTCCAAAAGGGGATGCATCACAAGTCAGTACAACAGGCAAATTCTCAGAGAACTGTATCACTACAGCATCAGGCGTGATTAGTCTTTTAATACTGTTAATGCTGATTGTTCCTTCCTGCCCCAGACCCAAACAGACTTTTTATCAAGTAATCTGTGCAATGGTTCAGCAATGGTTGCCTTCTGAGGTAGGAACATGTGATAAAAGTTAATAAGTCCAAGGAAGGCTTGCAAATCTGTTTTGCATTTTGGTCTAGGGGCTTCTTTGATTGCTTGAACCTTGGCACCTGTAGGGTGGATGCCATGCTTGTCAATCATGTAGCCCAGAAACTCAACTCTGTCTGTTTTAAGTGTGCATTTGTCTTCCTTGACCTTTAACTCCGCTTTTCTGAATCTGGTAAGGACTTCTCTGAGTCTTTCTTGAAGCTGAGTGTCATTTTCAGCAGAGATTAACACATCATCAAAGTAAGGCACTACCCTTGCAGTCCTTGGAGCATTCTTTCCATAAGGCTTTGAAAGATGCCTGGTGCCACGCTTACTCCAAATTATAACCTTTTACATTTGAAAGCACCTCTATGAGTCACAATGGTTTGGGCCTCTGCAGTGGCATCATCAACTGTTAGTTGTTGATATGCCTGGGCCAAATCCAATTTGGCAAAGACTGTACCCCTGCCAAGTGAATGTAACAGATGATGCACCACTGGAACTGGATATGCGCTCTGCTGCAGCGCATGGTTCAGTGTCCCCTTATAGTCCCCACAGATTCTTACTGACCCATCAGTCTTGACTGGTGTGACTATGGGTGTCTCCCATCTGGAGTGGTCAGTGGGCTCTAAAACCCCTGAGCTATTAATTTGTCTAATTGTGCATCAATTTTTCCTTTAAAGCAAATGGAATCCTTCTGGGCTTTAAACAAATTGGGGCACCTTGGGATCTAGGTTGAAAGTGATAGGGGTCCCCATATGCTTGCCCAATCCGTTGCTGAAGACCTCTGGAAACTCAGCCTTCAGGGCCTCCTCCCATTCAGTGTTGCTCACGTGATTGATGCCAGTCACCTCGATGCCTAGTGGCTTGAACCACTCAAGTCCCAGCAAGCTTGGGCGATCCTTGTCCACGATGGTCAGGGGCAACGTTTGGTGTGGCCTTTAAACTTCATGTTGAATTCTCTTGTTCCAACTACTGGAATCTTGTTCCCTTGGTAGTCTTTAAGAGTCAGTGCTTGCTTCTGGAAATGTTTCTTCTGAATGTTGGGAAGTAGCCTGTGAATAGTGTCCCATGACACCATAGATAAATAGGAGCCTGAGTCCACTTCCATTTGGCAAGGCCTTCCTTCAATGAATACCTTCACATGTACTTTTCTGCTTCTTAGGGTGAAGAATGACCAATGGTGACTGTTTGATGAGTTTAATTCTTCCCATTTGCTTCTGAGTTGCGCCTCATTTTCTCACTGAAATTGTTGGGCTTGAATTCTTTCTCAGGAAATTTCTTCCTACTAGGTGGAGTTCTGGATGATTTGCAGACTCTTGCTAGGTGACCTCTTTTCTCACAAGTAGGCAGATGGTGTCTAAAACTTGCATTCAGTGGGGGTGGCCCCCCTACAACCTCTGCAATAAAATTCTTACCTCTTTTTCCAAGGTCTTTCCTTTTCTTCTCCATTCTGAGTCTATAAATTCCTTCCTCCACCTCCCTACAGTCTGAATCAGAGTCTATTTGCGCAATGGGTTGTTGTGGACTTTTCCACATCAGAATGGCTTGAGGCCTTGTTAATTTTCTTCATGGCTGCTGCTGAGGACTTGGTGGCTTCCGCTGAAACAGCTTCCTCTATGGCCTCCTTAAACGTGATCTTAGGTTTCATTAGTAATTTGCTCTGTAAGACCTTATCTTTAAAGCCTAGAACAAACTGATCATGCATGGCCTCTTCTAAGTTGGTAAACTCACAAGCACCCCAATGTCCCTTAAACTTGCCACAAGTCGTTAACATTTTGCTTTCCCCTTGATCCCGACGATAAAACTCGTGTCTCTTAATGAGGCACGATACTTGTGGGGCATAATGGGCTCTTAAAAGCTTTTCTAAATCAGCCATTCCATTACCTTCAAGTCTGCAGCTCCCGCCAATGCCTTGCCATCTTGAAGACTGCCGGACTGCAGTGCGTGAAATACCTCCCTCTTCTGCTTCTCGGGATATCGGCGAGGTCGTTTCCTTCCAAATACATTTGGAAGCGATCCGCATATGATTCCCAGTCTTCTGCCACCGGATCGAACGGGCTGGGGGATGTTCAGCGCAGCCATCTCGCTCTTCTGCTTGTCTTCCGCGTCGTCTCTTCTTCAGGGGAATCCCATCCTTGTCGCCAGTGTTAAGTTTGCATGAAGAGTCAGGCGAAGAGCTTCAGTGAAGAGTTTATTAAGTGACTACAGATCGAATGGACTCGCCTTGGCTGGGCTCGGCTGCTTCTTATAGCCAGCAGCTGTGCCAGCCAATCAGAGTGCAGGGTTTTCCCGCACTATTTAAACCAATCCTATTTGACATTTTACAAGAACAAGTCAAACTAAACCAATAACATTCAAACCTACATACATAACACTTATGACATACAATTCATAGCCAACACTTTCTGCTGTGAGGTAATACTTATAGGTGCCAGCAAACTTGTGGAAGCCTTATTATTATTATTATTATTATTATTATTATTATTATTATTTGAGATTTATATGCGCCCTATCTCCCTGAGGACTCAGGGTGGCTTACAATACTAAAACAGTACAATATAAATATTAAAAATTAATTAAACCGAATCTCATAAATTGATTAAAAATTTAAAAACAACCACTAAACCCACTAAAAAACTCTTTCCCCCTCCTTCAGTCTGGGTAGGCTAGTTGGAACAGCCAAGTTTTTAGGCCACGGTGGAAGGATCGGAGGTCAGGGGCCACCCGGAGCTCCAGGGGTAGTTGGTTCCAAAGGGTGGGTGCCCCCACAGAGAAGGCCCTACCCTGGGAGCCGCCAGCCGGCATTGCCTGGCCGATGGCACCCTGAGCAGGCCCTGCTGGTGGAAGCGCGGGTCGTGGGGAAGCTGTTATCGGCAGCAGGGTTTCCTGCAAAGTGCATCTTAGTAACCAGTTGAAAACAACTGGTGCAGAAAGGGGTGGATATCCCAAGATACTGCTAACATTTAGCTTTTGCAGCATTATTTGATTATTCTTATAAGAGGCAGCCATTAAGTCCATTTATAACATGCCGCTCGGGAATTCTGGGACTTGAAGTTGAAATATCGGAAAGTTAACCAGTTTGAAAAATACAGGAGACAGAAATTATTAGGAAGGCTAAGCAATATTGGCAATTTATTGACCTTTTGGAGAGGATATCACCCTGGTTTCTCTACTGTAGCTCCATTTCATATTCACAACAAATGTCTTCCTTTTCTACCAACATTACTTCTCATGTGTAATGCCATTTTTTTTACAGTCTTCACATTTGGTCTCCAACTTGGCAGGCTTCCTATTGCCATGGAATCTTATATCTCTGATATTCTGTTCTTGTCATTCTAAAGAGCTATAACTGCAGCAACAGAAAATAAGATGCATGTATTTATATACTTCATTGTATTACTTTAAATCCCCAGAACGACTGATTTACCTTCTTCAGCATCACGTTTCCCATTTATTACTCATTTATTTCCTGAATATATTACCTGGCTGTTACTTATAAAAGATTGCACAGAATTGCTATTTATTTCAGAATATTTCTCCTTCCATACAATCAGGTATTTTCTTTCATATAACAGTATGACTACCTGATCAGATAAAAGGGAAGTAAATATAAAATGAACACATTCTGTTTGGTTTTCTGAAACAATAGCAGTGAATCCAAACAAGATCACTTGTTTGATTTAGACATCCAGAATTAAGCAGAAGAAAAGGCTGGTACTTACCAGATAATAATAGTTATATTGATCTCTAGTTTTTCTGGAAAAATAACCTAATGTTTGGAAATGCAAATCTTATTTATATTTGTAAACTCTATTTTAGAAGTGACAAAGAGTTCCAAAATTACTTCCTTAAAATAGAAGTGGATTGGGAAACAAATGTGCAGTTGGATTTTAAGTGGCTTTGAAGATTTCTTTTATGTTTTGTTTCTATTTTTATTCCAGTTCATATCCTTTGCTTCTGTGGTACACAGTCTAGCTTGACAAAGAATTTCTGTGCCTCTTCAACCTTGAGCATTTCTTTTTAATGTCACAGTTTTGATTCCAAATGGATAATTACATTCTTCCTATCTCAGATTCTTCTGTAATTTCAATTGGATACGGTATCCTTCATTCTTTATTCTGAATTCCCAGAGTGGCACTAGGTATTGTTCAAAGTCTGCCATATTCCATCCAGTCCCATTTTCATGCCATTGCTTGCCCCAAGACGGACATGGATTGCTTTTGTACTAAAAGGACCACTATAGTCTTTTGTCTCAAAACAGTTCCTTTGCTGTACTGTTTCTACTACAGATCTTTGAAATTTTTCTTCTTTTTATTAAATACTTTAAATTTTGTTGTATCAAGGACAACCAGACAGTAATTGCAGTTGCAATCTCCAACACACTTGTTAAAAAATAAGTACCCTTGAACAGAGTGAATTTATTTTAGGTAAGCATTTTAAAGATTGCACTATGAAAGGCAATTCTTGAAGGCACATATGTTCTGTACTAATTAAAAACAGCAAATCTGGCAATATAAATTGATACATGTATATATATTTTAATTATTGATCTTGCAGCATGTTGTTTTAAAATTAACTTTTTAATATTCGTAGATCCATTTATTTTACAAAATGTTCTAATTTATTAAGTCTATTATTGCTTAAAATTGTAAGGATGTTATTTCTACCTTTTTAAACTTTTAAACTCTTTAACTTTTAATATTTTAATATTAACCTTTTACATTTTGTTTTCAATGTTGTTCATATTTATACTTTTATATTATATATATTTATATTATAAACCTCTCAGTATCACTTAGGTGAGATGGACTTTGTAGAAATATGATGGATGAATTAATAAAGAAATAAATAATGTTGATATTTCATGGACTGTGGTTTTTAATGCAATTGAATTGGATGAAATTCTCAGTTCTACCAAATATAGCAAATGGCCTACTGATCATCTGGAAGACTATTTTTGGAGAGAACAATCTGAAATATTAACTTTTTCACTCCGGCCACTAGTAGTTGGAGAAAACTGCACGTGGCATCTTTTCCAACATAGCATGTAGTAGTATATTTGTAGTCTTCATAGTGTTTGCATTAGTGTATATTAAGAAAGTTCATTATTTTTACATCTTCTAATTTATCCAGTTGTAAAGTTTTATCATTGTTTTTAGATATACAGTATAGATTAACATGTAAATTATTAAGTGATATATTTATTTCTTCTCCAATCCTCATTTCAGTGAAATTATTAGTTTCATTCTGGACAATGTGACCACACAAAAACATTTATTACTTAAGGAATCAGAGTATCACTAACTTTGAGAATCTCTTCTATATCATAAATTAACTGTAATTCTCCAGATACAAGTGCACTTGAATTCCATGAGATTTATTGAAGTAGTCAAGCAGTTTATTGTGTTATGCAGATGCTAATTTTCAGCAGATATAATCGTATGTATTTGGTTTTTGTGTGTGCAATAAATAGAAATAGCAGTGATAAGCAAG
This sequence comes from Naja naja, assembly GCA_009733165.1. Lineage (NCBI taxonomy): Eukaryota > Metazoa > Chordata > Lepidosauria > Squamata > Elapidae > Naja > Naja naja. Next base: position 21,877,990 of record CM019152.1, on the reverse strand, counting down.
GAAAGCAGAACATGGAGACAGGAGACATAAAGCAGAAGTTGATCCAGAAAGGAAAGGAAATATTATCGAATAGAGAGAAGACAAGAATAATGCAAAAAAATTGAAGACTGTCTGATTTACTATTTCTTACAATACTGCCTACTCTAAAATACAACTTTTAAAGTTTGTTTTATCATATTTTAGATTTCCCTCATAAATTCAAAATCATTTTTATTCCCAAGTTAACGAATAGTATTCCTAAGAAAATACAGCTTCTAAGAGTGTAAAAATACCATTTGGATTGAAAGTGATTCTTGCTTATTGTTTGATTAATACCACATACAACATTCAGCTAATCCTCTTAGTTACAGAGGGAAGGATTTTATCTAGAGCAATTTACTAGCTTTGCTTCCTTTATTCCCTTCAGTTTTCTTTTCACCCAACTGCATGCTCATTTCCCCATTGCCTGGATCTGGGTTTTAATAACCTTGGGCCAACTCAGGCAAAGCAACTCAGGGAAAAATAGGGTAATGATTCTTAAATTATAGACATACATTTTATTGTAACCCCCAATAATACAACAAAACCGATTCATAAAAATGCTGTAGTAAATATCAACATTTGCCAAATCAATTTTGGTTCTTCTGAAATTTAATGTACTTTGTTATTTGTTGAACAGATTTGCATTATTCCATATATGCCATTCTATTTTTCTTTTTCTTTTCAAGCAGAATTGATGATATAATTGTATTAATATGTAGAAGTGATTTATTTGACAAAAAAGCTAGAAAGGAGAATGGTCTTTTATAGGCCACATTATACATAAGAATAAGCATAGTTGGAAAGGAAGACATGAACTGTCAAATCGATCAAATACCTTTTCAAATCTCTTCATTCTTAACATTTTACATGTAAGTAGGTTTAACCCATTTGCATGTATTTTAAAGTGAAATGTGATGAAATGTTCTGACATCTATCTTTCCTCTTGACACAACTATCCATAACAGAGTACAAATCAGCTGATGATAATTAATTCAGTTCAACACAGTAATTGCCATGGTATAAAATTACTATATAGACAGTCTAAATCTGTTAATTTAATAAGAATTATGTGTGTGTGTGTGTGTGTGTGTGTGTGTGTGTGTGTGCAGGACTTGGTGTGTTCGGGTCTTATCCCGTGTAAGATTGAGAGTATCTTGGTGACGTTTCAACGAGATCCCATTCACCATCTTCAGGCTGGTGTTTTTGACTTTGTGCTTGTAGAAAGTGATCAGAGCTGCCATCTCTATAAATACTCTATAAATACACTAATAGGTACAGTAGTAGTATCATAATGCCATCTCTATGTCTGACTTCATGTTTGCCAGGCTATGCTCTGCTTCAGATTCTATTTTGAAAGTTTCTTTAGAGCTTGAAAGTTTCTTTAGTGCAAACACAACACCTGTTAGTGGTTCATGAAAGCAGATACATTTGTTTCCAGCATTACATGCCTACAGCAGAAACCCCTCCACAGCAGCTATATGAATATTTTGGGCAGAGTGTGGTGTCAAGGGATCTGTGAAAATGTCCTATTTTCATTGCATAATAATCTCTCCAGCTGCCTGAAAACTCCCAGAGTTTTTTTACACATTAGTTAAATCCAGAAAGAATGCATCATAAGACAGTCTGTAACTAGGGCAGCATATTAATATTATGAAATAAAATAAAAATAAATGAATAGGCGAAACAACTCAGAAGAAACAAACAGAATTCTCTCAGAGCTCTTTTTCACAATGGGGAATCAGAGAGGTTTTAGAATTTAGATGTATAATATGTGTAATAGAGAATAGCAGATTCTGCCATACCCAATAATACAGAAAGCAAAACAAAAAACGAATACATAAATTTGAAAGAAACTTTTAAACATTCTGAAAATGTGGTAAAAGCAAAGAAAGACATGAAAAACGTATTTTTTCAGAAGAGCAGAGTTTGAGATCCTGCAAGGTATTTTTTAGCCCAACATTACAGTTCAGCAAAAATACTTTTAGGAAACTTTTTTGTACTGCATTTAATACCATGCCCTATAGAGAAAAGTGCATGGTGATGCTACACTTACTGTTAAGTTTATTGATAAAGGGCCAAACCCCATTAGTTATACTTAAATAAAACTATCAAAATAAATGAAACTTGATTTCTCATTGATTTCATATTCTAATTCTGAATAGATGGATTATGATTTAATTATTATGCAAATTTCAAAATACATTCCAAGTGGATGTATTCTTTGTGTCACAATATGAGCAAAGATATTTTATAAGGCTGTTTTGAATAATAATTTTATCCGGATGCATTTTGAGTATGTTAATTTAGAGGAGACTTCTCCAACCTAGGATCTTACAAACAGAGGAGTCATACTCCTAGAATCTCCAGACAGCATAGCATTTAATGCTTATGGAAAGAAGGGGTAACTAAGTTCTAAGTTCAACCCATTTGGTGGGCACTCAGGTTCTAAATTATCAGTGATAACATGGCTTTGCTCTAGGCTACAAACTATGCCCATCAATATATTTCAACCTAGATTGTTCTATTTGCATTGAAAATTTCAAAAGTTTTAATCCTTCCCTCAGATTGTCAATTTCTGTAAAACAGCTAAACGAATATAGTCTCCCAGAGAAAGGAAATACAGCTACAAAATCATTCCTATGAATAGATTGCTCTGTTAACTGTATAGCAGAATTTGATGGAATAAATGTGTTGGTTTCTATCACCTTTATACATCGTTGGTTTTAATCTCCCAGTTTTCAATGGAGTTTCCTACTGACTTCCAGAATCTGTTTGTAGAAAATGGACATACTGTTTATTATCACTGGAAACAGAATGGTATGTCTTGCTCATGTCTGAAAACATTTTACCCCAATAACATTTGCTTGCATTGAAGGTTACATTCCAAGCTGGCAAAGCAAGATTGTCTATTAATTCTCTTTGCTTCTTATTAATTCTAGAGCTACCAGCCTGTAAAAGTTTGGATGACAGTGCAGAAATTGCAGAAAATAAATTAGTTTCCTGTTTTTCTTTGTTGTTATTTAGGGCCTATACAGATTTTTTTCAGCCTAGCTATAGCTATCTTAATTTTCTGATCACTGTTGTATTTGCAATGTCTAAGTTTCAGAATCCACTGTACTGCTGGCAATTGGAGAATAACATGAGAAACTATTCAGTCCAAGTTATGTTTGGTGATTATGAATTTCCTTATTACTGTAGATTTTAGCATTGGTTCTACTGATGCCTTTTGTGGTCCTTCTAGGATCATTAAAAATAACATTATATGCATAGTAGTAATAGAAAACCAAACAAAATTTTAAAACCCACTAACCGAATAGAATATGAGACACAGAGCTACTAGTCCAAATATATCTTATAGGAAAAACCAAGTTACATTTTTCTATCTCAATGAAGACTTCATCAGTTTTTTTATTTACTTTGGGTGCTATACATTTTTCTTCATAATTTGATCTACATTACTTAATATGTTCAGGAATAGAAATATAGACATAAAGTACAACTTGACTCATCATATTAATAAATAACAGCAGGAAAAGTGATACACATTTTTAATGCATTCATGAAGTTCTATTATTAAAAGTTTTATCCCGCTTGCTGTTTCCTCATGGAAAAAAAAGACAAAATATTCCTCAACCACTAGCTAAAGATTTCTGCCATTATACCCTTGTGATATCTATGTGGATATCAAGCCACAAAATTTCATAGGTGTGTGTGTTTACATGTGTTTGACAGCATTTGCAGTGAGACTATGTAAATTCCAAAGAACATACTGTTGTCTAACAGTATATGCTCCTATATGCTGCTCTTCTGTGCAACTGTAGTAGGAAGCTATGAAGAAATCCTTCAGACAAATTGCAGTTTTGCTCTATTCAATATTTCCTTGAGGAAAAAGAGTAATGTGTCTTAGTGAGACAGGTTATAGGGTGTAGGAATCACTAATCAGTAAAAATAATCTTGGAATTTCAATGCTTCCTACAAGAAACACTAATTCTTAAAATTCCATGGGATGCCTTCAAGAAGCTGAGCTAATATTAGCCCTGGGAACAAGGCAGTAGCAATAAACCTACATTAATAAATGACATCAGATTTTCAAAGCAGCTCTCCCAAAGCTTCTGAGTATCAACATAACAACATAATAGGAGGAAAAACATTGTTAAGGAGCGATAATTGCTTAAAGAACACAAGACAAATGTAAGTACATGTAATCCTCACCTCATGATCACAATAAGGTCTGCAAAACTCATATTTCAGTAGTGCAGCCTGTTAAGTCTGCATGAAGAGTCAGACGCGAGGAGTTCCAGCAAAGAGTTTATTAGTGACTACAGCTCGAATAGACCCGTTCTGGCTTGGCTACGGCTGCTTCTTATAGCCTGCAGCCGTAGCTGCCAGCCAATGGGAGTGCAGGGTTTCTTCCTGCACTATTTAAACCAATACCATTTGACATTTTACAAGAACAGTTCAAATAAACCAATAACATTCAAACCTACATACATAACACCCCTCCCCACTAGGTTCAGTCCATACCAAACCCCAACCTATCTAATGTATTCCTTTAAATAGGTGGGGCTCTTAGTGTACGCTGAGACCTTCGTGGTTCAGAAGCTTTAACGTTCTCACCCAGTGAGAGGGAAATGTGTCTACTGACATTTCCCTGTTGGGACTCCCTGAGGAAGAAGACCCTGTTAGAATCTGGTCTCTCCTCCCAACCCATCTCCATTCCAATGTCAGCACCCAAGTCAGGTAGTGATGTGCAATCTTCCACTTCTAAGGATGGATCTTGGCTTTGTGACAGGGTTCGGGATGGTTCCTGTCGCAATGGCTCGTTACACATGGGGTTGATTCCTGTTTGCTGATTTTCCTCCTGTTCCCCCTCCTTCCCCTAGAAGAGACATCAGGTGAGGGACCTAGAGAGACAGGGTCGATGTTCCTGAGGGAACCTGGATCTAAGTTGGTCAATGTGCCTGCTCCAGAGGAGGCCATCCTCTGTTTGTACCCTGTAAGAACGAGGGCCCGTGATGTGAGTTATTTCAGCAGGAATCCACAAAGGTTCACCTATAAGGTTCCTAGCATAGACAGAATCTCCCACACTAAAAGAACGAACTTTGGAAGTGGAATCCAGTGGTGCTGGGTGCAAGGGATGAAGGCGTCAAGGGAAGACCTAAGTTTCTGCCCATCAACAACTCTGCTGGGGACAAGTTATTTGATGGGCTAGGAGTGATGTGTTGAACACTAAGAAGTTTTTCAAGCTTTCAGTGATGTCCCCAGGACCCAGCTGCTGAAGCTTCTCTTTGGTGAAGTACCATGCTCAGCCCGGCCATTGGTCAAGGGTGCCCAGGGGCAGTGAGGGCATGTCTGATGCCCTGTTGAGCTAGAAAGGATTCAAAAATGTTAGATGTGAATTGAGGGCCATTGTCAGAAACAAGGACATCTGGTAGCCCATGGGTGACAAACAATTTTCTGAGCTGCTTGATGACAGCCTCAGTTGTAGTGGATGTCATGGGAATTACCTCTAGCCATTTAGAGTATGCATCTACTAGCACTAGAAAAGTGTGCCCTCTTGTAGGGCCTGCAAAATCAATGTGGATTCTAGACCATGGGCCCCTAGGACATTCCCATTCCTGTGTGGGGCGTGAGGTGGGGCAGGCCTGACTACCTGGCAATTGGGACAAGATGCTACCCAGTTTTCAACCATTTTGTCAATACCTGGCCACCATACATAACTCCTGGCCAAACCTTTCATCCTTACAATCCCAGGATGACCCTCATGTAACATTTCCAAAACCTCCCTTTGCAGTTTTGCAGGAATAACCACCCTGTTACCCCACAAAATACATCCTCTTAATACAGATAATTCAGTTTGCCTGGACTTAAAAGGTTGGGCAAGGTGAGGTAGATCTTGAAGAGGCCAACCTTTCTTAATCCAGCCCATAACAGGTGCTAATACAGCATCTTTGGTAGTTTCTCTGGCAATCTCAGCAGCATGGACTGGAAGCTTAGCCACGGTCTCCAGGAAAAGTGTGAGTTTCAAGTTCAAAGTCCTCCTTGTGGCAAGGTAGTGGGCAACGACTCAGTGCATCAGCATGTCCAATGTCCTTGCCAGGCCTGTGAATCAGTTTGTATGAATAGGCTGCAAGAAATTCAGTCCACCTCAGCATTCTTGGTGACAGGATATTAGGTGTAGGTTTGTCTCCTGCCACAATGCCTAATAAAGGTTTGTGATCTGTAACAATGGTGAATGACCTGCCATACAGATATTCATGAAATTTCTTAACAGCTGCAACAACTGCTAAAGCCTCCTTGTCCAATTGGCTATAATTCCTCTCTGCTTTGGACAAAGTGCGAGAGTAAATGCAATTGGGGCTTCCTTCCATTGGGAAGCCTGTGACTCAAACCCCCCACTCCAAAAGGGGATGCATCACAAGTCAGAACAACAGGCAAATTCTCAGAGAATTGTATCAACACAGCATCAGACGTGATTAGTCTCTTAATACTGTTAAATGCTGACTGTTCCTTCCGCCCCCAGATCCAAACAGCTTTCTTATCAAGCAGGCGATGTAAGGGCTCAGCAATAGATGCTTTGTGAGGTAGAAACATGTGGTAAAAGTTAATAAGTCCAAGGAAGGCTTGCAAATCTGCCTTGCATCGAGGTTTAGGGGCTTCCTTGATTGCTTTAACCTTGGCATCAGTAGGATGGATGCCATGCTTGTCAATCATATACCCCAGGAACTCAACTCTGTCTGTTTTGAGTGTACATTTGTCTTCCTTGACTTTTAAACCCGCTTTTCTGAATCTGGTAAGGACTTCTCTGAGTCTTTCTTGAAGCTGAGTGTCATTTTCAGCAGAGATTAATACATCATCAAAATAAGGCACTACCCCTGGCAGTCCTTGCAACATTCTTTCCATAAGGCTTTGAAAATGCCAGGTGCCACGCTTACTCCAAATTGTAGTCTTTACATTTGAAGGCACCTCTATGAGTCACAATTGTTTGTGCCTCTGCAGTGGCATCATCAACTGTTAATTGTTGATATGCCTGAGCTAAGTCCAGTTTAGCAAATACTGTACCCCTGCCAAGGGAATGGAGCAGATGATGCACAACTGGTACAGGATATGCGCTCTGCTGCAGCGCATGGTTAAGTGTCCCCTTGTAGTCACCACAGATTCTCACTGACCCATCAGCCTTGACTGGTGTGACTATGGGTGTTTCCCATCTGGAGTGGTCAGTAGGCTCTAAAACCCCTTGAGCAATGAGCTTATCTAATTGTGCATCAATTTTTTCCTTTAAAGCAAATGGGACCCTCCTGGGCTTTAAACGAATTGGGGGCACCTTGGGGTCTAAGCTGAAAGCAATAGGGTCCCCATATACTTGCCCAGTCCTTCGCTGAAGACCTCTGGAAACTCAGACTTCAAGGACTCTTCCCAGTCAGAACTGCTCACGTGATGGATGCCAGTCACCTCGATGCCAAGTGGCTTGAACCACTCAAGTCCCAGCAAACTTGGGCGATCCTTGTCCACGATGGTCAGGGGCAAACGCTTGGTGTGGCCTTTAAACTGCACGTTGAAATCTCTCGCTCCAACTACTGGAATCTTGTTCCCTTGGTAGTCTTTGAGAGTCAGTGCTTGCTTCTGGAAATGCTTTTTCTGAATTTTGGGAAAGAGTCTGTGGATAGTGTCCCATGACACCATAGATAAATAAGAGCCTGAGTCCACTTCCATTTGGCAAGGCCTTCCTTCAATAAACACCTTCACATGTACTTTTCTGCTTTTTAAGGGTGAAGAATGACCAATAGTGATTGTTTGGTGAGTTTCATTCTTGCCATTTGCTTCTAAATTTCGCCCCATTTTTTCAAGGAAATTGTTGGGCTTAAAGTCTCTATCAGGAAATTTCTTCCTAACTGGTGGAGTTCTGGATGATTTGCAGACTCTGGCTATGTGACCCCGTTTCTCACAACGTAGGCAAATGGAGTCAAAGAACTTGCATTCAGTGCGGGGTGGCCCCCCACAGCCTCTGCAATAGAACCCTTGCCTGTTTTTCCCAGAGTCTTTTTTTTCTTCTCCATTCTGAGTTTAAAAATCCCCTCCTCTGCCTCACTGCCATCAGAATCAGAGTCTATTTGTTCGCAATGAGCTGTTGTGGATTTTCCCCATCAGAATGGCTTGAGGCCTGGCTTGAGGCCTTGTTAATCTTTTCATGGCCGCAGCTGAGGACTTGGTGGCTTCCGCTGAAACAGCTTCTTCAATGGCCTCTTTAAACGTGATCTTAGGTTTCATTAAAAGTTTGCTTTGTAAGACCTTATCTTTTAGGCCTAAAACAAACCGATCACGCATGGCCTCTTCTAAGTTGGTAAAGTCACAAGCACCCCAATGTCCCTTAAACTTGCCACGAAGTCATTAACATTCTCGCTATCCCCTTGATCCCGACGGTAAAATTCGTGTCTCTTAATGAGGCACGATACTTGTGGGGCGTAATGGGCTCTTAAAAGTTTCTCTAAATCGGGCCATTCCATTACCTTCAGCTCTGCTGCTCCCGCCAACGCCTTCGCCATTTTGAAGACTGCCGGACCGCAGTGCGTGAGAAAGACCGCCTCTTCCGCCTCTCGGGATGCGGCGATCGTTCCCTTCCAGATACATGTGGAAACGATCCGCATACGATTCCCAGTCTTCCGTCGCCAGATCGAACGGTGCTGCATGAAGAGTCAGACGCGAGGAGTTCCAGCAAAGAGTTTATTAGTGACTACAGCTCGAATAGACCCGTTCTGGCTTGGCTACGGCTGCTTCTTATAGCCTGCAGCCGTAGCTGCCAGCCAATGGGAGTGCAGGGTTTCTTCCCGCACTATTTAAACCAATACCATTTGACATTTTACAAGAACAGTTCAAATAAACCAATAACATTCAAACCTACATACATAACACAGCCAATACATGAGGCTACACATGACTGCACCCAATTTTATGACCTATTTTACTGCAGTTGTTAAGTGACTGTCTGTGGTTGTTAAGCGAGATGTCATGTGACCATGACTTGTGATTTTTCTCTGCTGGACTCCCCATTGATTTTGCTTGTCAGAAGCTGGCTGTAAGGTAAAAAGGGAGTTCACTCAGAATCTAAATAGAAATAAATGATTTTAACTTATTGATTAATGAACTGAAATTAGTGACCCAGACAAGTGTGCATTTTAATTCACAAAGTGAGTTGGTGGATTAAACTAAGGACTTGGGATAGGCAAAAGTTATTTGATGGTGTTAAAGATATTGTCACAGGATATAAGCTCTTCCAAGAGAAGCTGTCCTGTGCAATTGACTGATAGTGATTTTGTCAATGATGATGGTGTTCAAATATACTCTAGATCCGTAATGGCGAACCTATGGCACACGTGCCAGAGGGGGCATGCAGAGCCCTCTCTGTGGGTACGTGAGCCGTTGCCAGCTGCTCTTCTGGTTTCAGTCCAGATGTATCTCCTCAGGGGACGGGACCTGCTTTGAAAGGAAAAGGGTGCATATGAAAAAAAAGTTGATGGATTAATTACTTCAGAAACCTTCGAAAATATCAAATTAGTAGAAAATCATCGATTTGTTGGACTTCTTTAGGAAAGACTTTTAGAAAGCATTGTAATGAATTTGAATAAAAGATTGTGAACATTTAAAAACAGGTTGTAGCCAATTTCAAGACAGGAATAAATTATAATTTCTCAATTTTTTGAAGCTGGATTACTGGATTATTGAAGAAGTAGTAGTTCCATGGAAAGCAGCTGAAGAAAAATTGCTTTCATTTAGTGACATTTTTAATTACCAAATTGATATTAACGATTATTGAGATTTTGTAGAAAATGTTTTTAAAAATTCCCAGACATATACAATTCCTGACAGTATTCAAAAAGCTGAAAATATTGTCAGAACAATTGCTGTAAGTTCAGCAGAAGTGGAAAGGAGTTTTTCAAAGATGAACCTCATATGTTCAGAGAAGAAAAGTCGCTTAACTGTTTCCAATATGACAAACATAATGACTATTAGTCTAATTGGTCTACCTCTAAAGGAATGAGATCCTGTTCCTGCAGTCAAAAATGGTTAAGGGTAAATCATACAGCCAATGCTTGAGTAAAACTGAAGAAAAGTGTAAGTGAGGACACCAATCAAACAGCAATTTCACGATGCAAAGGCAAATATATAGGGCTGGGCTGGGTGCGGCGAGCGTTGAGAGTCAAGTGGGCGAGAAAACATCAAGCAGATGGGCAAGCAGGACAAGCAAGTATTGAAAGGGCAGGCGGGGTGAGCGAGTGGCGACTGGGCAACCAGGTGGGGGGGTCTGGCCAGCCAGAAGTTGCTACCGGTTCAGCTACCCAGGCCAAATTGTCGCTATCGGTTCGCCTGAACCAGTGAGAACCGGCTGAATACCGCCACTGATACAAGTGTGACAATATCCAACTTTCATATACTAATATCTATATAAATATCTTGGGAAATATCACTGAGATTACAAGTCTGAACATTTTCTATACTAGTAATTTCATGACAAAGAAGCAGATATCACATAAGAAAAGCACAAATGTCTTTCTGACATACTTATGTTCCATCTTCTTTCAGAAATACCTTTTCAAATGAATCCATGCTGCCATTTAAAGTTATGGATTTTAGTACTTTCTCGGTGAAAACTAGGGTTACATTTTCCCAAGAATGGAAACTTTTCAATAGCTTTTAACATATTGTTTTTCAAATAAATTTTTAAAAACTCAAGGGTTCTAGAAAGATGTATGCATTTTGGAGTGGAATGGGAAAGGAAGATTGATATTACAAGTTAATTTCTTAGAAGCAAACATAATAGCCAGAGAAAATATATCAGACTTTATACATCTTTTCAGTATAAAGAATTTTTCTATAATTCTGCTATATTAATATGAATGAAAACTACTCTTGTTAATGTTTTGGTTTGTCATATACCAAGAAACTTATTTTAATGTCTCACTTTTTGGAAAATATTTTTTATAAGGATACAGATGTGATAAAACTTTTTATTTGCTTGTTTCCTGTCCTTACCTTCTTACCTTCAGGGTTTAGTTGATTTAGTTTGAAGTCCTCATTAATAGAAATTGTAAGAACTCTGAAACCTAATTGTTTCTGGACCTGCCTGGGGCAAGTCCATGGGATGGAGCAGGTCTTAATGGCCTTTGCCATAGATAAAAAGAAATGTAATATCTGGATTGCTTCTCATCTGCATCAGTTTGCATCTGAGATTGCTAATCTTGCATCAAATTGAGCCATGAGTGCATTTTCCAGTTTTCTGTGTCACGGAAGCTACTTGCAGCATTTCATAGAAGTATTCAAAACCCCAATCCAGAATTGCTTTCTAAGAACGAGAAAATGAACCTGCTAATCTTCCCCCTTCATGTTTACAGAATCTGTAGAGGAAGCTGTCACAGCAGAGCCCGGTTCAGATGACGTTAGGAGTGAAAGTCAGAAGATAGCTTTCACATGCATTTTACATGAACAGAAGAAGAATCCTTCAAAGAGTTTACCCCGTCCTTCCACCTGTCTTGCAAGAAGCAGTCTTGTGAGATGGGAGAGAAAACAGCTTCCCTTTTAACTAGTCATGGTATTTATGGCCCCATCTCATCATGAATTTTCTTTGAACATAAGAAAGTAGAAGGACTTTGACTTGAGTCAAAAGAGATTACAGGGTAGTATCGGCATGTGAAGGGCACATGAGGCTGAATCATCTTTGCCTGTTTTGAAAAGAATCAAATGGCCATTTGTCTTAAACAAGATTCTCGTATTAAATATGATGGACTGCCACAATTATACCTATAGCTATATATCCATTTCATTCTAAAGCAATTGGCAATTTGATATACTCAGTTAAACTGAATTGGGGAGGGGGGGACTGAGAACATCGCTTGGGAACTGTGAAGGTGATTTGAGACTCAGCTGTATCTTAGGCCCTCAGTAAAACAAGTTGATCAATTCCTGTACTGATTCAGCTGTCATCACATTCTCCCCTTGACACCTGTGCCAGATAGTTTGGTTGAATGCCATGCAGCATTTCAAGATCCCTACAGTGTGGAAGTTCCATATATAGTTATTGCTGTCAGAGGTCTTATTTAACCTATGCTCAGTATATCACTATTTCTGCAAATGAGAAACCAAAAAGATTTTAGCATGTCCACAAAATAATTGTACCATAAGAATAGAATGGAATGGAATGGAATGGAATGGAATAGAATAGAATAGAATAGAATAGAATAGAATAACAGAGTTGGAAGGGACCTTGGAGGTCTTCTAGTCCAACCCGCTGCTCAGGCAGAAAGCCCTATACTATTTTAGACAAATGGTTGTCCAGTCTCTTCTTAAAAACTTCCAGTGTTGGAGCATTCACAACTTCTGGAGGCAAGTTAATTAATTAATTGTTCTAACTACCAGGAAATTTCTCCTTTGTTCTAGGTTGCTTCTCTCTTTGATTAGTTTCCATCCATTACTTCTTGTCCTGCCTTCAGATGCTTTGGAGAAAGCTTGACTCCGTCTTTGTGGTAAGCCATGAGATATTGGAACACTGCTATCATGTCACCATTAGTCTCCTTTGCATTAAACTAGGCATATCTCATTCCACCAACCGTTCCTTTTATGTTTTAGCATCCAGTCCCCTCATCTTTGTTGCTTTTCTCTGTACTCTTTCTAGAATCTAATTTGATTCCTGATCAGTTTAATGTGTCCTCTCCTTCCATCTGTGAGGCAATACAAAGTGTATCAATTTAAATTTGATCGGTGCAGCAAGCCCAGTTCATTAGCAAGGCTGGTAGGCAGTTGCAGACTGGAAGGCAAGTTATTTTATGGTGTTTGATGGATTTCTACCAAATGTCTGCCAGTCACTTTCTTTAATGTGGGAAAAATGTCTGCCAGTCACTTCCTTTAATGTTGGCTAGGAGAAAAGAGGTGATTTTAGACAGATGTGTGGAGTGTTAGAATTTGGCCTGGACAAGGAAACACACAAAACAGTTTATTCCTGCTTTATCAAGAGGCCCTTATCACCACCTGTATTGTCTGCAGCATGTGACCCATAAGGGTAGGGTAGCAGAGTTTGTACCATGGGTCATTCTATTTTCTGGCTCAGGTGCTGGGGAGTTGTGATAGAATATAGTCCAGAGTCATAGGAGGGAGGAGTTCTTTCATAGACAGCAAAGAAAGAACATAATTTAGAGTCTTTGCTGTATGTGAATGAATCCCTCCTTCCTGCAATTCTGGACTACATTCCACCACAGGAGAGTTCTCAATAAAACAGGAAGGAACCTCTTTTCTTACTATATTGGAACCTCTTGCTGCTCTCTTGAACTGTAATGGTATGTGGGAATGACCTTTGGAGACAAAGAAAAAGATGCAGACGGGGCAACTGTCATGTAAAAGATGTTTCAACCCACAAAAGGGGAAAACAGTATGGGAAACATTTCAGAAAGGACCATCCCTAGTTTTCCAGAGAAGAAAGAAGGGGAGCAATACTTTGAATCTTGCAAGAATCTGTTAATGTAACTTTATAATAAAGATAATACTGCAGGATCCAATCTGAGTCAGTCATCGAGATCAGAAGTTCTTCCAAGCTTTCAGATTTGTGCTGGAGCCCATCTTCAGGGAACTTCTCAATCTCCAGGATGTTCCCCGAGGATGGGCTCCAGCACAAGTCTGGCTACTGACCAGAGGTGGTATTCAGCAGGTTCTGGCCAGTTCTGGAGAACCGGTAGCAGAAATTTTGAGTAGTTCAGAGAACCGGCAAATACCCCTTCTGACTGGAGATTTTACAGTCTCCTTCCCCTGCCACGCCCACCAAGCCACGCCCACAGAACCAGTAGTAAAAAAAATTGAATCCCACCACTGCTACTGACTCAGACTGGATCCTGCAATATTATCCTGGGACATACATATTTGCCTTCATTCACAAAAAGCTAATACTGATATTCATTGTTGTGCTTCTTAACTGGATTATTTGATAATTATTTTCTTCAGTATCATAAAGATTATTTTTTTCATTCACAGGAATGTGCTTGCAATAGTATGTGGGAATGATCTTTGGAGACAGGGGGAAGAGCCATAGCCAAGGGAACCGTCGGGCAAGAGACAGCTTAGTTTACAGAAAGAATGTGGGGATAGCAAACATCTCAGAAGGGACCCTCCCTAGCTTCTTGGGCTGTACAGGCAGCAGGAGAGAAGTGTACTTTCAGACTTGACAATTCTGTTAATGTACCTTACATAGGATACATTACAATCTTACAATAGAATTAGTTCCTCTGGGAGTGCATCCTATCTGGCCTTTGTTATATGTGTGCTTCCAGGTTCGGCATTTGATTATTCATCCACACACTCACAGTCCTGAAAATAGCCACACTCAAATAACTTTCAACCAAATACTGAAGCACAAACAGTTCTTTAGAATACATGAGACCCAGTGAATTTGAAATAACAGCAAAATTTTATTAGTTGCAATGTGTGTGTGTGTGTGTGTGTGTGTGTGTGACTCCTTTTATCCCCCAAAATCCTTGCTTTGTTTATTCACAAGACCGGCAGCTACTCTAGCCTTGTTGATTTACATGTCTGGTAGTTGTTGATGGGATTTGGGGAGGAGTTCCCCATGTGCTCTGGCCAAACTTCTTTTGTCTGGTTTAGGGGACATGTTTCCTTTGTTTCCTTAATGACTTAGTTCCTTCTTATCTATTTCCTGAAGAGATCTTTTAGACAAGATTCCTGCTAGCCACCATGCTTATGTGCCTACATCGTCTTTAAGTATGACAGCTCCAGCTTAGTTTTATTCACAAGGCTGACAGTGGTAGAGCACTTAGAAGGCAACGTGTAAGTAATTAAACTCTTTTCGATTTCAGCCAGTATTTTAGGCAGCAGAATAAAACCAGAGAGTACTAATCAACTAATAAAGGTCACGGAGCAGAGCTTAACTCATGCTTATCACTTATTAGAGAAAAGCTGCTCAGGAAGAGATATTCAAAAAATTGGACAATATCTGATTTTAAGGCTATGCCTGCCAGACAGAGGGCATGAGGTAAAAAAAGAGGAAATTTCTTCTTTTAGTTGGATACCTGACAACCCTAAGGTATAACCAATTTAGTGGGGATAGACATTTATGTAAAAAATTAGATGAAGCACTGACAAAGACTGGAAATCCCCCTCCCCCACATACACACTCCAAGCTACCAATTGTCTGGGTCAAAGGAAATTTTGGTAAGAAATATAAGTAACCTGGGTCCCTCTGATGGCCAGAACAAAGGAGCTCTTATAAAAAATTTGCTGTTGTCATTCGGTCTGTTCTGGACAAGAATCTTTAGGGAAACTCTCCTGGAACTTATCATAATATGCAAACAGATGTCTCAAGACATCTTTTATTAAAATACTTAACCACAGGAGCTCTACTCTAGGCATTGTGCCCAATCTAAAACATAGATTGGATGCATTGACACTTAAAAAGGATATGCTGCTATTGCATGCATTTTATAAGTTGATTTTTCCGTTTGGTTTGAAAGGTAAATTTTATTTCTGAAATCGTCTTTGAAAACAAAATTAAAATCTTTAGACAAGGTCTTCCCATGTGGCTGAAAAGTGATATTTTGTTCCAAGTTGTCATGGGAACAAACATTACATTTACACCCTTAGTATATTCTATATAGATACACACAAGAGACAATCAATAGCTATGTAGTTTTGTAATTAGAAAGAAAAGAATATTAGAAGTTGAGATTACAGGTTATTCCCACAATGATCGAACTGAATGAAAATCCAGGCCTAAATAGTGCTTGATCTACTTTTTAGTGGAAAGGAGAATAACAAATATAAATAAAGTGATTAAATATGCTATTTAAACCTTGGTTGCTTACAAATACTTGGAAGGTTTTCCTCCAAAAGTAAGGTAGAAATGGACTGGCATGGCTTAACTCTTTATTACTCCTCTTTCCGTCGCTGAAGCTTTGCTTTAGTTTCTGCTTGTCGACTTCTCCAGGCAGCAATGATGGCATCGTCATCCATTTCTTCCTCCTTATGAGTGCTTTGTCTGTTTCTTATTAAATGTTTTGATGTGATATACTCTTTGCTTTCTTCCATATTTTCTTCTTTTTCTGCACCATCTTCAGACTTTGCAAAACTCTGGGTGAATTTTCTCTTTGCTCCAGATTCAGTCATGTCTAATCTGGACTCCTCTTCATGTTCTTCCAAGTGATACAATCTGGTAGAAGGTTTGGAGAATTCTGAGGTATAGGAGGATTTTGGAGTTCTAGAAAAACACGGCTCTGGACTTCCTTCTGTAGAATTTATCTCACTCATTTTTGATTCTGTAAATGTATACGCCTTCTCCTCTTGAGCAGAGGCAGAGGAAAATTGGGAAGAGGTTCTTTGCAGTTTGTTCTGATACTGATGGGTTGCAGAACTATTCATTTCTTCTCTCTGAGATCTGGAACTTCTATAACTAGAAGCTTCAGTGTCCACCTTTCTGAAAATGGACGCGTTCTTATATTTCTCACTACTGGCCTCAGTGCAGTCCTGATAAGAGGACTTTTCTTCTGCTTTCAAACCTCTGAGCCACTTGTTTACATTGCTTTCTACTTCTGACCTTATAACACCCTCAACATTAGCAAATTGGCCTGAGAGAGCAGAAACTGTGCCACTGGAATTATTATCATTTGTTAATGGATGCCTAGGGCCACCATTTACATTTTCTATACTTCTGTCATATAGATTTTCTATTTTTTCATCTTCATCATCCCCCTTGATCTTTTTCTTCTTAAATAATGTGCTACGTTTATTGTCATTGATAAGTTTCTCAGTTTGGTAATCTGAAATCTTCTCTCTCATTTCTGTTTGCATCTCCCTTTCCTTTCTGCTAAGTTTCTTCAGATCTACCTCATCAGCAAAAAGGCTGAAAAGAGGTTTGCTTGTCTGAGTTACTTTTCTAGTTGAGACAGAGTCTTCCATACTGACTGAAGTGTTACAAGATAGGATGGATTGAGTGTCAGCATACTGAGGGTTTTGATGAAGCAGTGAAGTAGAACCAGATAGAGGTAAGCCAGTTTGTGCTTTAAGCAGAGATGACCTGTCATTTTCTGCATGTCTATTTTGATCACCTGACTTAACACTGGAAGACAATACAGATGGTGAACGAGACAACATAAGGATTTCATTTTGTTTCTGAGCAATAGTTTCATTAACAACATTGGCAATCCAATTTTGAATGCTGGCTATTGATATTGTTTCATCTGGGCCAATAGATGGGCCAGGCACACTTGCTGACTTAGCCCCATGACTGCTTCTAGCCTGAGAAAAAGATGAGCGATTGGTCTGCAGGCTTATTGCTGAAGCTGAATCCTCTGTCCCATTTACAGAAGCTGTTGATGGCCAAAAAGCTGACAAAGGGATGCTTCCACTCAGGGAAGTTTCTGCCTCCCAGCTACAGAGAGATTGGCTTTCCTCCAAAACCTTCTTTGAGTGTTCAAGTAACTCCAATCGTCTCTGTTTTCTCCTGGCACAAGCAGAGTCCTCACCTTTGGTAAGCTCTACAATATCATCCTTATTTTCACTACCAACTTTCTTCTGGTGCTTAGTTTTCCAGGCTTGGTAGGCAGTCATATTGATATCTGACAAGCTCTTTTCTTCTTCCATAGATTCTTTATTTTGTTGGCTACTGTCTTCAGCCTTGGATTGCTCAACTTCTGAATCTTTTTTATGAAAACCAAACTGGATTCTTTTAATCTTCCATCTTTCTAAGGCTGTCAACTTGTCTTTGTTTTTTTGGCAGAAATTATAAAATGAACTAGTATCAGTTAATACACTTTCTGTATCTATATCCCTTTCCCCTGTTCCATTTTCAGATCTTAGATTCTCATCACTATATCTAGCTCTTGAGCAATATTTCTTAGAGGCTTCTTTTTCTATCTCCATCATCCTCTCATTCCACATATCCCAGCTACTTTCTGTTGACATCGAATCTGTACGCCCTCTTCTCATTCTGTTGATGCTACTTGCTTCCAGCTCTTGTTTCAAGTTCCTGATCTCTTGGCTGCTCACACTTTCAGTGTCACTTGTATCATTTATGAGGCATGATTTTTGTCCCATGTTAGACTCCCCTTCCTTGGAAAACATGTAGCTTTCCATTTGGTACTTCTCATTTTGGCATTGCCAGGCTTGAATCATTTGATCTACATTTTCCTCAGATTCTACTTGTCCTTGAAGTGATAGGTCTGAGGGCTTACTTTCTGCATTCTTCTTTAAAATTTCCTTGGCAGGCAAGCCTTGTTTTCTTCTCCATTCTTCATAGAGTTCTTCCTCTTCCTCTTCACTGATAAGAGTAGGCTCCTTGGAAAACTGGCTAAACTTTCCTACAGAAGAGGCAGTCATTGCACTTCCCAGGAGACTTGTTGTATCTTCTTCCTCTACCATGATAGAGTGGACTTTGGCTCCCACAATACTCTTAGAATCTTCTGTCTCAGATAGTAAGGAACAACTTCCAGCTCGTATAACAGAACTTTGGCCATCTGTTGTGTCTTCAGAATCTTCTTCCTCTTCCCGTTCTGCCAGTAGCTTTTCATTGAGTTCTCGGAGCTGTTTCAGAAAACCATCATTAGGATAAATAGCTCTCTTCTTACGGATAGTCAGTAAAGCTTCTAATATTGTCATGTGATGGAAGATCATTAGATAAGCAGATACTAGCACTGCTGAGCGACTGACTCCCATTTCACTGCTGACCAGAACTTTTCCTAGAAGTAAAATTATATGAATAATAATTTCAGAACCATATTACAGTATTGCTGCATGTTTAGTATATTTTGAGCAAATAAAAAATAGTCTGCCAGTGCTAGGCTTCATGATACAAATATCTAAAGGTAAGAATCTGATCAAATAAGCTAAATAAATAATGCGTTCTCCCTACCACAATGCTTTTATTTTATATATTATTTGCTAAACTAAAAAAATTAAGGAATCAATAGCATTAAGGAATCAATATAACTTCACAATTGATAAGCCAGCAATAAAAAGGAAATGAAAGTCAAGTTCTAAACATTATGAATACTCACAAGTGGTCCGATCATTGACAAAGTTGAATGACAAATGTACTAGTTTTAGATCTGCTTGTAACCACATAGTAATTATTAAAAAAAGAGATAAAAACACGTATAAAAAAAAAAAAGAAGTTGCATTGTAACTAACGAAGTTTATAAAAGCCATTTCAGAAGTCATAATGAATCCATGTATGAAGGGTCTGTCTCCATTTCTAGCTCAAAACAGCATAAGGATGTCCTGGCAACATCACTTTTTTGCTATATATCTCTCTGATTTTCCACCTTCAGCCCATGAATCAAACAGGTCTGAATTGTCCTTACCTATGACAGAAGTATTTTTCCTATAATTTTGATGCTGTTCAAGGTCATATATGGCATATAAAAACTGCTAGGCTTTGTGATCAACTACCTCAGAGAAGAATCAGAAGACTGCAGTGACTTAGGCAATAGAGACAGACAATCTCATACTGGTATAATTTTCTGTTGAGTCAATGAATGAATTCCTTCAATTCAGCAATGGAGAAAGGCCCTGGCCATGTAAACTGATATTGCATGCTTTATTTACCTCTGCAGGTTAATAAAGCTTCATCAAAAACTCTGCTGCAGGGCGGAAATGTTTTGCGATCTCCTCATCTGGGAAATCATCCACCTCAATGCCCAAGTACTGGATATTCATTCCATTATAAAAATCTGGTCCTGTATATACACCAGTGCCGTGAGCAGCATTCAGGATGTGAGTAATTCCTAGCCTCTTTAGCCGTCCTTTATTTACTGCAGCACTCCTTCAATGCAAAGGGAAAAGACATTAGATTCCAGATTCCAACTGAAAACGAACCTGTACCAAACAGTATCCAAGAGAAAATTGGTTGAGTCTGTTAAAATCTGATGATGAATCAATATAGTAAGTTTATGTCAGTCATAAATTTTTGCCATAGTTTCACAAAGTTCACAAAGAAATCATTTGTAACAAATATGGGACTGTGGGAATCGTCTTAGATTGTATTTTATGCCATTTTAATGACATGTTTTAGCTTATTTGTTTCCTTGCATGCTGCCTTTTATTGTTGATGTAACACTCATGGTTATTAAAACATCCATTTACATAAGAAAGGAACAAAATAGAGAAAGAAATACAGATATTCCTCAACTTACAACCACAATTGGGTCCAAAATTTCCATTTTATGACTTTTCTTGCCACAGTTGTAAAGTGACTCACTGCTAGTTGTTATATTAGTAACATGGTTGTTAAATGACTTTGCTTGGCCAGAAAATTGCAAAAAATGATCACATGACCCTGAGCCACTGCAACCATCATAAATACGAATCAGTTGCCAAGCATCTGAACTTTGATAATGTGATGCTACATGGGGTGTCAGTGACCATGTGAAACATGGTCATAAGTTACTTTTTTCAGTGCCATTGTAACTTTGAATGGTCTTGTTAAAAAAAACAAGAGGTGAATGTACTGAGAGTTCATTTAATGGGGAGGCCTAAAGTTTTCAGGGTAAAATGGGTAAAAACAACAACCCCAAAATGTTGTTTTGAGGCAGTACAAATTCATGAGACCAGGTGGATCTCCTGAGGCAGAGATTTCCACTACTCAGGTAGTGCAGAAAAGGCCCTTTTCTACAGACCAGGTTTATTACACACATCAAGATGTGAAAAGAGCCTTCCTGCAGAACCTGGAGAGTCAGCCTCATATATATTAGGAAGAAACAGTATATTCAGAAGGCTGTAACCTTTTGTATTGGTCTCATGAGTTATTTTTACTGTCCTCCCTATTATGGGAAAGGAATGTAATTATACCAGGAATCCCCATTTATGCACTGTGTTTTTGAAAGGAACCTATCGAGCACCAACTGCCTCCTGCGAACACACAGGCAAGGACTCCTCGGGGTCCCGTCGGCAAGTCAATGTCAGCTGGCGGTTCCCCGGCGACGAGCCTATTCTGTCGCGGCCCCTGACCTCTGGAACCAACTACCCCTGGGGCTCCGCCTGGCCCCTGACCTCCACACCTTCCGCCATGATCTGAAGACCTGGTTGTTCGACCAATCCGGGCTGTGACCCCTTCCTGAGGGGGGATGGTTTTTTAAATTATCTTAAATTATTTTAAATTTTAGATTTGTTAACTATTTTGGGCTTGTGAATGGTTTAATTCTTTTTTAATTATTTATTGTCGTTGTTTTTAGTTGTGAGCCACCCCGAGTCTTCAGAGATGGGGAGGCATACAAGTCCAAATAATAAATAAATAAATAAATAAATAAATGTGTACCTTTTGAATGTAACTTTTAATTTCTATTGTGTAATTTCTCTAGGTTTTTCTTGAGATGGACAGATTGCAATTTAATACGATTAATTATTAATCTAATAATAATAATAATTTATTCGACTTGTATGCCACCCTTCTCCCTAAGGACTCAGGGTGGCTAACAATAAAACAACAGATATTTACATATAATTTACTCAAAAACAAATTAAACCTACAAGTCGAAATAAACATTAAAACCTTAAAACCTTAAAAACTAAAACAGTTAAAAAACCCCACCCGGGTCATTCCAGGCCAGCCTGTTGAAACAACCAGGTCTTCAGGTCCCGGCGGAAGGAGCGGAGATCAAGGGCCAAACAGAGATCCACAGGGAGCTGGTTCCAAAGGGTGGGCGCTCCCATGGAGAAGGCCCTAGCCCTGGGAACCGCCAGCCAAAAATGCCTAACCGATGGTATCCCAAGGAGGCCCCTCCTGTGGGAGCGAACAGGGCGATCGGAATGTGATGCTGGCAGGAGGCGTTCCCGCAAGTACCCTGGACCCAAGCCATTTAGGGCTTTATAAGTTATTACTAGCACCTTGAAACTAACCCTGGAGGCAACCAGCAACCAATGCAGGTCACGCAGGAGGGGTGTAACATGGAGTATCGGGATACTCCCACCACAGCCTGCGCAGCCGCATTCTGCACTAGTTGTAACCTCCAGGTAGTTCGCAAGGACAGCCCCATGTAGAGAGCATTACAGTAGTCAATTCTGGAAGTGACGAGCGCATGAGTGACCGTTCGAAGGGCATCTCGGCTCAGGTAAGGGCGCAGCTGGCGAACCAGCTGAACCTGGGAGAAAGCCCCCCTGGCCACAGCCCCCACCTGCTCCTCCAAACTGAGCTGTGGGTCCAGGAGGATGCCCAGATTCCTTGCCCTATCCACAGGGGGCAACACCTTTCCCCCCATGACCAAAGATGGAACATCGCCTGAAAACCGAGATGCCGGTAAGAACAGCCACTCTGTCTTGGTTGGGTTGAGCCAGAGCCTATTCCTCCCCATCCAGACCCGTACCGCCTCCAGGCACTGGGACATCACAGAGAGAGCATCACTGATCTGGTCTGGGGTGGAGATATAAAGCTGGGTATCATCAGCATATTGATGATACCTCACCCCAAAACCTCGGATGATCTCGCCCAGCAGTTTCATGTAGATATTAAACAGGAGGCGAGAGAACAGACCCTGTGGCACCTCACAAGTGAGGGCCTTGGGGCCTCTCTGCTCTCCTGCCAACACTGACTGCGGCGGCCCCCGAGCCCTCCAGAGATCATCCATCAGAGTGACCAATGCTGTCTCTGTGCTATGTCCCGACCTGAAGCCTGATTGATATGGGTCTAGATAATCAGTTTCCTCCAGGAACAAGGAAAGTTGCTGAACCACAACAACCGCAGCGAAGGTTGGAGACTGGACGGTAGTTGTCCAAAACGGCCGGGTCCAGGGCAGGCTTCTTGAGGAGGGGCCTACCACCGCCTCTTTCAAGGCGGCAGGAAAGGATCCCTCACTCAAGGAGGCGTTGACAACTGCCTGGAGCCAGCCGCGTGTAACCTCCCTGGAGCCATAAACCAACCAGGAAGAACACGGGTCCAATAAACACATGGTGGAGGACAACCTCCACATGATCCTGTCCACCTCATCAAGGGAAACTGGGTCAAACTCAACCTAGGTAGAATCAACCAGATCCACCGCCACCTCATCATCTGACCACTGCCAGTCTGAGTCCAAGCCGGCCCAAATCCAAGCGACCTTATCCGCCAGATGTAAACTAAATTCCTCTGCTCTGCCCTGCAAAGGGTCCGCCCCCTCCCCCACTTGAAGGAGGGAGTGGGTGACCCTGAACAGGGCCACAGGGTGATCATCTGCGGACGCAATCATAGTGGAGAAGTAAACATGCCTCGCCGCACTGATCGCTTCCAGGTAGGTCCTAATATAGGCTCTTAACTGGCACCGGTCGAATTCAGAACGGCTAGTCCTCCACCTGCTCTCTAGGCATCTTCTCCGCCACTTCATCCCCCGGAGCTCCTCCGAAAACCAGGGAGCTAACCAGGATCTACGGCGGGGAAGAGGACGCAAGGGGACAACCCAATCGAGCGCCTCCGAGGCCGCCTGTTTCCAGGCGGCGGCCAGCGCCTCGGCTGGGCTGTGGTCAAGGGAGGTGGGCAAGAACCCCAGCGCCATCTGAAACCTATCAGGGTCCATCAGGCGTCTGGGGCGGAATCATCGAATTGGCTCCTCATCCCAGCAGCGAGGGATAGCCCTTTGAAAGACTAGCCACAGGAGATAGTGATCCGTCCATGACAAGAGTAGGGTAAACAAAGAGCCCCTCCCCAGGTCACTACACCACTGTCCTGAGACAAAAACAAGGTCAAGCGTGTTCCCCCCCTCGTGGGTGGGCCCTTGAATTACCTGAGTCAGGTCCATGGCTGCCATGGATGCCATGAACTCCTGGGCCAAACCGACACCCCGCCCAGAGAGGGCAAGTTAAAGTCCCCCGGAACTATAAGGCTGGGGAACTCCACCGCCACCTCCAAGAGGATGTCGAGCAGACCAGGAAGGGCCGTTGCCACGCAGCTGGGGGACAGGTACGTCAGCAACAGACCCAACCGACCTCCTGGGCCCAATCTCACGAGGAGAGTCTCACACCCACCTATCTCAGGGACAGTGGCCTCTCTTGGAAACAGAGTCTCTCTAACAACTATGGCTACCCCTCCGCCCCTTCCCTGGGCTCGAGACCGGTACAGCACACGGAAACCTGGGGGGCATAGATCACACAGAGGGACACCTCCCTCTGGCCCCAACCAGGTTTCAGTAATGCATGCCAGATCCGCCTCTTCCTCCTCAATAAGCTCACGGAGGAGGGATGACTTATTAGCGACGGATCTGGCGTTCACGTACACCAGTTTAAGCCCAGGGACCACACCTCCCAAGATCCTAGGGGAGTGGGCAGAGACCTGGGGGTTGGAGTGCACCACTACTCGTAAACAGCGGGGGCGTACTCCCATTACATGATTTGGCCCCCTGTCTCGTCCCCCCCTGCCAAAGCCGATCGCCCTAGGGATTGCCAACCAATCTAACAATACTGGTCATTTTCTATAACACAGACTGAGGAAGCCATCCTCTGAGAATCTTATTCAGACAGAAACATCTTTGTACTCACTTTTCTGCTATGAAGATATTTGGCCAGACCTCATCAATGGCTTCCCTTGGTGATTCCAGATAGTCTTTCATAAGTGCTCTCTGTATGTCCATAACACATGGTGTATTGAACAGGCTAGTATCATCTATCTTTTCCTTAACTCGGTTATAGAGATCTTCCATTAGCAACTGCTCTGCAGATTCCAGCATCCCTGGACATATAGTGTCTACTTTTACTTCCTTTATCTTCAGCTCTGCAATGAACCCAGATTTTCATTTTCAAAACTACAACAATTTTTGTTTACCATTGACTATACAAATTGACACGACTATTAGCTATCTACTCACTTGCCCTGAATTATAATCACAGTGTTGATGGACAAAAGAACTAGCAAGCTATTTTATCATAATATTTCACTATGGAGTCTCATTCTAGTATTAAAAAGATTGACACACACACACACACACACACACACACACACACTCTAGCTTGTAGGGAAAGTACCCTGTTCAAAATAGAAGGTAATGTCTTTCCATTATAAAAGAGAACAATTGCTCTGCTTCCAGGAAGTCAGAATTAAAATGGGAAATTGACATGGCACATAATTATAGTGCCATGCAATACCTGTACCCAAGGCAAATAATTTTCTATATGGATTAACTCAAAATGTGTCTTGTTTAATCATATTTCTCTGTAACTAGTTGTTGCTTCTTAATTGTTAGCTCATTGCTATTTATAGTTTATTGTAAAAATTTGCTTTAGATTCTCAGGGCTTCAGAGAAGTAAATTTCAGTTAGGTGAATTGAAAGTGCAAAGTATATGTGTTAGAACTACATTTTGCACCTATGGAATTAACCTCCACCTCCCCATCCCCCTGGACATCAATAAAATCATATTTTTGAAAACTTATAAATGTGGGTGTATGACCAAAAGGCAAGCTTGGTATTTCTTGGGGTCCATGGGCTAGGGTAGGCTTCTGTACTAACCCCTGGAAAGTTATTAATCCTTGTTCTTTTTCTTTTCTTTTAAAAAGTTACAAACAACATGATTTTTTATTAAAAAATGAGAAAAAATAGTAATTAATCTTCCCTTGGCAAAAAGAATTGAATAATTAAGAAACAATGAATCTATAATTCTGCAGATGAGAAAGCACAGGCAAAATAAATTTGAATTAAAGATGAAGTAGCTTTCCAAACAATATTTTTTGTCATCTGCAGCAAACATATGATGGTGCAATTCATTTTTTTTAAAATTACATTTATATGCCGCTTCTCCGAAGACTCAGGGCGGCTTACAATTTTTGGGATACAACCCAATGTGCTCAGCAATAGCCTTCATTCCATTGTATATGCCTGCTTATTACTAAGCGGCATTTTTACAAGGTCAGCTAATTGCCCCCAACAATCTTGGTCCTCAATTTACCTACCCCGAGAGGATGGAAGGCTGATTCAACCTTGAGCCTGGTGGGATTCGAGCCTACAGTAATTGTAGACAGCTGGAACTTAAGTGCAGGCATTTACAGCCTGAGCCACCAAGGCTCAGGCTGTTAATTTGACTTTCTTTAAACCACCCAAATTCTAATCTCAAATAAGACGGAAAATAAAGACAGAAAAATTTAAATGAAAAAAAATCAGGGTTGGTATGATCTGGAATCTGAATAGAAAGTGTATTTAAAAAGGATGGCAATTCCTGACTTTGCTTTAGTATAGAAGCATTGTAATATATTAGAAATATGTTTTATGAAGGTCCTATGGATATGCCAGTATTCCTGAATCGAACTGAAAAGTAGCACAATTCTCAGTCCTTTTCTCCTTCCCGGTGCCAGCCGATTTATGAACATACTAATTTCTTCATACTCATATAATTTGATTATCCTTCTCCTCAGATCATACCTTCCTTGATGATCTGTTTAGCAGCCACACCAGATGATAGATGGATGGGTTCCATGAAGATGCTCTCAGTCTCTGCATCTGATAGCACTGAAAACCTGTCAGGAAATGAAAATGCCATAAAAGCAAGCATTGGCAACTTCTATACTATTATAGTTTTTTTCTACTTTTTGAAAACAAAGCAACTTAAGAGATAAATTATACAAGAGAGTTGATGTTTCCTGAGGGTCTCTGTTTGCAGAGTTGCTTCATGATGAGTAATATCTTACAGATAGCTGACATTTCTCTGTAAAGATTTCATCCTAATCTATGTTTCCTTCTCCTCAAATATGCTAATATGAACAACTGCAACATAAAATTATTTTTACAAAAAAGAGGTGATATTGCTTCCTACTGTGTATTGACCTTGCAGTGTAGAAACATATTTGTAACCACATATTCATTAAAGAAAGAAAACCCCACCTCACAATGTCAGTCTTCATTTTGGTTTTCTCCTTTATAAGATGGGAGCAGTAATAGACTGTAGACAGTCAAAACTATAATTTATTCACTCAAGTAATTTATTTGGCTGCCCATCTCATAATAGGGGCTCAGGGCAGTGTACAGAAATTAAAATTCAAAGATTAAAGCAATAACCTGTGGCACTCAATAAATGAGACCGTCTAATTAAAAAAAACACATCAATAACAGGACCAGTCTAACTTTATACCCAGACATCTGAGGAGTACGGTGATATTATAGATATTATGTGAAGACTATGTTTTTAAAACTTGTAGGTGGTGGAATTGGCCACCTAAATTGTTTGAAAAGAAGCCAGGGGCAGGTAAGGTGAAATTATGCCTTGCTGTCTCCATTTGATTGCGGAATTATTGCCCAGAATGCCTTTCTAATGGAAAACAATGTGGAAGCCCACAAGAATACGTTGAGTGTTTGCCACAGTCCCCTTTTTAGTAGAAAAATGTATTTCTTTTCTATCCACTAGAGGGTCTCTAAGTTTCTGAATCTTGCAAACATAGCTGCATTAATCAAAAAAAGGGTTTCTATGGCAACTGGTCATGAAGCAGTTTATATATGCCAGCTTTCAAGCTAATAGCAGCTAAGATGGCTAGGACAAGGGGGAAGTCCATATGGACTTGAGTTGAAATGTACAAAATATTAGAGGGCTGCAACATGCAGGGATTGGCCATTGAAAAAGCAAGAAAAGATAATTTGCAAATATTTGTCCTTCAGTTTTCTTTGTTAGACAGTTAGAAGCTTGCTCCATCTCAGATTTTCATATTAGGCTCCTTTTTATCTAAAAGTCCAAGAAGGAAATTTCAAATTTAAAATTGCATTTTTCAAATTCTAGATGTTGATGGTATATTTCTGTTTTTCAGTACTACTGTAATTATTTTATTTTATTTCTGATAGCCTCCAGTGGATCTCTTGTTTAGTGTGCTCTCAGGACTGGAAATTACTTCCTGTTTTACTCCGGTTTTGCAACACAGAGCGAGGGAGAGGATTGTAGAAACAGTCTCTTCATACAAACTGTATTCCGCTTAGAGCTTTGATCTCCAACACCATCCAACCACAGCACTGGCTATTCCCACTCTCAGCTGAATCTTCACCAAGTTTATTTTTTTTTAATGGGAAGGATAGGCAGATTGGTGACGAAAAAGGTTACACTGCAGGCTAAAACAAACCAATTGTAAATATATCACCCTTTTTAACTAGACCTCCTTCCATTTCACTCACTACCCTCAAATTCCAAGCCTGTGCCAAAAGTAGAATTGAACAGTAGCATCCAAACCGATCAGTACTATAGAAAGACAGATGCAAAAACAGCAGCTTGGGTGGGCTTCTGCTCCTGCCTCATGGATTTCAGCAGCGCTTTTCCCAAGAATCCTCAGAAACCTCTGTTGAATCAATTAAATTAGCAAAATAATGCTTGTGCTCTCAATCGTGGACTCTGAAAGAAGAAAGAACTCTCTAGGCCTTGTTCTTGGTAAGGATTTTGCTAATGTGCTAGGTGAATGTAAAAAGAGAGAGAGAAAAGAAAAAGTTTGCAATTTGTTGTACACAATGGGATGTATATAGAGACTTATTTTGTGAAACTCTCACTGGCTAGGCGAAGGGCTTCGGAGGTAGTGAGCTTGCACCACCTTCACATCAGGTTCTTCTCCATCAGGCACTGCCTGGTCCCTGTCTGGATCCATACTGCTTGCCATCACTGTTGTAGAAACCAGCTGAAATTGGGAAGAAAAGGACTGGCAGATCAAAATCAGCTAAATCATAGAATTCCATAAGGAATTTCATCAGCTGAGTCATACAAAGTACACTATATATTTTAGAAAGAGTGGAAATACACACATACACACACACACTGCTTTCTGTAATAAAACATTTCGAACAACTAAGATCAAACTCTGAATTCTGAAGAATTAAACCATGGAATTCAGTCAGCGGAAGTTTTTGTATCTATGCAAAGAAATGAGATTCTTCATGATCACCTTATCCAATGCAAAAGTCTATTCATTTCTTACCAAATGATTAGGTGCATGCTATTAGCTATTCATATAAATAGAAAAATATGGTGTTATAATAAATAGATTTTCAAAACCCAAACCCTTTCTTTAAAAAAATAATATTTGAAACCTTTTGTGGGAGAATGGAAACTATTTGAATATTAAGTTATGTTTCAAGCAAATAGAAGCAAGCATTAAAAGCACATAGATACATTTTAATAGTTTTTATGTTGCATTTCTGGTTAGGCTTCAAGAGGAAGTTAATTAAAGTGGCTACAGCTAGCTATACTTGTAATTTCACATTTAGCAGGTCCATTTAGCACACTCAACATGGCAAGTTGAGTCTATTTCAAAATTTTGTCTTTTTATAATTAATTTGTAAATTAGTAATTTATAATATTTCTGTTAGGTAGTGCAAAACCCCAATATATAGGAAAACTGCAATATATAGGAAACAGTGTTAATAATCAAACAATAAAATACAAGATTATAAATGTTTATAATATACATATATTTATAATTTATAAATATGTTTAATTTAAGATGTTAGGGCCCCTAGAGCAATCAAGGCATTTTTTACTAAATATCATGATAAACCCTAAACTATATTATTGTGGTGCTCCATTCAAAATCCAAGAAATAAATACTTAGACTCCATGAATTAGAGAAAAGATATCTTTTACTGGAAATCAAGTGGTAGCAACAAAAGAATTCTGAATCTGAGAGAATGAGCTGAAAATCACATATACGAAGTGATGGTAACGTTGCCACCCACAATAGTTCAAGTAGGCTACCCAATTAAAAGTTGTGGATAACGTCATGTGGGCATCTCCAGGTGATGTTGAGGCCTCTGTCCGTTGACCTTGGCATATTTTGATAAAGAGCTGCAGCTACGCATAGCATAAGACAGAAAGCAAAGCCAGAAATCCCCCTCCAACTGATATACTACTTCTTTACAAAACCTCCAGCTCACTTCCCATAATCAAGTCCCCCTCCTCCCCCGTTACTTATGACAGCCAAAAGATGCAAAGCAAAAGAAGGAAATCTTGAAGGCTGACAATTTCATAAATTAAACATATTTATAAATTATAAATATATGTATATTATAAACATTTATAATCTTGTATTTTATTGTTTGATTATTAACACTGTTTCCTATATATTGGGGTTTTGCCCATGGAATGTTACTGAACCTGTCCAAATATGCTTGGCCTGGTTTTGCAAACCCAAGATCAAGTGTTTGGAGACTGAAGTACTCTGAAGTATTGCTTAAAGGGGCAAAACAAATTTCTTGAGAAGCAAAAGAAAACTTTTAAGACTAGTAATTCTCTCCTTACAGATTTTTCTCCAACACTATTAAAATACAAACATGCTTTGGAAATTTCTGCGTGTCTTCTCAGAAATACATTCTACTGAGTTTAATGGAATCTATTTCCAGTTAAGAAGATCTAAAACTGTCACCTAAAAGAAAGCATTAATTTTTTTTTTAATATTTCCATTTTGAATTCTCTGCCACTTCCCAGGCTGAAATGGATGTCCCGGATCATGTTCTGACTTTAAAGGAACATTATGAAGCCAGTGTTATTTCAACAGGTCCCTTACTCTGGATTCTGTAGCCCTTATAGAATTAGCTTTCCCACTCTAATCCCCAAAGCTATGATCCTTATTTCCTTCTTCTGCAGTTCTCATTTTCACCCCTTGCAGCTTTTCTGAAATGTCAGGAATGCAGCCAGGCCACCACAAGCAAGGTTGGGTTGTTATTGCTACTTTGCTGTGATCTAGCAAGTCTGACCTGAAGAATTATGACAAGCTCAAAACAACTTACCGTTTATGCTGTGAACATGCGTATCCCTTGGTGATAAAATTATCTTTGTTGAGAGCTCAGGCACAAACTTAAAAAAAAATAGGAAACTAATCAAAAAGGTAGGATCCAGGCAGTTGCCTTCTTTCCTTCTCAGTGATTTTTTTGCAAAGGGACAGGACAACTGTCAGCTTCAAACTTTATCAGCCTTCTAAATATAACATCTCTAGGCACTGGCTGGCTGTTGGGTAATAAGCAGGAGAAATGCCGTGCCTGGGCTTTTAACTCTATCCTTTCAAATCAAGGAACAACTATCCTCAAAACAGTTCCAAAGTTTGATGGCCAAAACAATAATTTTATTATTTTTATATTCTTATGTCTGTGTACATGTGTCCCTTTGAGGACCAGAAACTAAAATTATTCTCTGTTTAAATATCTTCATTCCCATCTGCCAGTTCCTCTTATTTTTAATGGGCTATTACAGAAAAAGTAAGCCTCAAAAGCAAAAGAGAAGTTGAACTGGGGAAAATAAGCAAAAATCTTATGACACTTTAAAGTTTAACGAATTGATTATTGCAGTTGCTTCCTGAACTGCACCCACATAATGAGATACATGAAATATTACCCTAAGCAAGGAGGAATGTTACATGTACACACAGCTATTTTTGAGGCTGGGGGAAGGAAAAGATGAAGAGAGAAATGCTGAAAAGAGAGGTGAGAGATATAATTATTTTTAGTTACTACAAAGCAGTGACGATCTTTGCACTAAAGTGTGAAACAAAACTCTGGTCTACAGTAGATTGGTTGGTTAATCTCTACATAACATAACATAAAGAATGGAGATCTGATATTATAATAATATCCCCAAAGCAGTGAGGAATAGAGAATACTAGACCCACAGTTTCAGAGATTAATAGGAAAGAAAAGAGGTTGGTTAAAACAAAATATCCATTAAATTTGAATAGATCCTTACACATTCGTATTCTGTGCTTGTTACGAATGTATAAAATGGCAAATGGAGTTTTATAAATTTCAAAAAAAACATACAGACAATATAGATTGTATAGTGCATAGATTTCTTTTTCTGGATACCAGTTATAAATATACCTACACAACAAATTCCAGCATAGTGAGTGGAGAGAGTTGGAAGTTTTAACAACATGGAATGTAGCAACAATATTGAATAAATGGAATATTGTAGCATTTCACAAGAGGAAGAAATAAATTAGATACCAATTCTACAGATAATGCCTAGTATGAAGTGTTTTTATTTCTTTAATATCAAGTAACGGCTACCTTTGAATCAATACCAGTAAAACATAAATATGCAGTACCAAAAGACAACTGGACTTTCTTGAAAAGTGAAACGTTTCACTTTTTATCAAAGATGCTTCTTCAATTCTGAGAAGAGAAGAAGCTTCTTGGATGAGAAATGATACATTTTCAAGGAAAAAAAACCCAAGAAAGTCCAGTTGCCTTTTGGAAAAGTACTTTCGGGACATCCATGACTTGGATGGGTGAGAATCTCCAGAGACATGCCATAACCCAGAGTGTTGCCTTACTGTAATTGTTTCTTTTGTGGTATCTGCACTAGCACATTTATTTATTTATTTATTTGTTTGTTTGTTTATTTGTTTGTTTGTTTTGTAAATCGCTTACAAGATAATAAGTATAAGGATAAACATAGTTGTGAATACAAGAAATGAATACATATAAGAAAAATAAAAGAAACAATAGGATAGGCAGTACGTTGATTAGATTGTTAATGAAATAATTTTGGGTAATCAATATAGCCAATATCATACCAATTAATTATCATACCAATTAATCAATTACAATAATTACAATAATCTCACTAGTCAAATAATTTTGCTAAATTTTGCTAAATTTACTTGGCTGCTTGAAAAATCTGGCCTATTGCTATTTTATTTATTCATTTGTTCAATTTTTATTCTGCTTCTGATATATCCTAAAAATTCAAGGCATCCTAAACAGAGATCTGTCTTCATTTTTTCCTATAACAACAATCCTATTAGGTAGATTGGGCTGATATAAGACAATATCCTGTGAATTTTCGTGGATGTAATCCTGAGTTTCCACAATCCTTGTCCAACATGTTAACCACTAAACCAACTTTTTGCCTCACACCTCCCTTAAGTGTATCTTAATGTATGATCAAAAAATCCAAAAATCAAAACACAAGTGAACAATGAAAACAATACAATGAAATGTTGAGAAATATGGATTTATTATAACAATGGACAACTGAAATTTTCTTCACACCTTTCCTGTACTCTGCACGTCTCCAAGAAAAATATACTTCACACTTTGTAAAACCCTGCCCTAAACACCACTGATTCTTTTCTGCATGTTCTTTTGTCTACCAAAAGAAATTTGTAAGAGTGGCTTGTTTAACTGGGAGAAGGCAGAGCAACTTAGAAAGGCATTGTTTCCTTGGCCATTCAGCAAGAGAATGGAAGATATGGAAACAAATCTATTGTGACACAACTTGCAATTCTTGTTATAAAGGGTGAAAGGATATAAGGAAGAGGGAGTGGAAAAAATCTAGGGCGGAAGTTGAGACACAGTACAAACTACAACTAGGAGGCAATTACTTTTTTCTTACTTTCAACATTGGATAGCACTTTCATTAACACCTGCATTCTTGACAATTTGAAGAAAAGGCTAGAGAAAGCAGAGAAGCCACTATGAAAGCAAACAAGGGGGGTCCCCTCCTTATTATCAGTGCAGGTGAGTGAGTCATGCTACTTTGCTACCCTTTAGTACACTTGTAGGACGGGGACAGGCAGAAGGATTACTTTGTCAGTAAACTCATGCATTTTCTATAGTAAATATCTGAAGTTTTACAGTACGATAAATGTCTGATTGTTATTGGTTTGTTGTGCTTCCAGATGAATGCCTCTCTGTGAAGAGGCAATGTATCATTAGAAGTAATGGGCTAAAAATGGGAAGGTTACAAATGGGAAATTCTAATATGAATGAAATAAGGACAGTGTACACTAAAAGCCTGATACAGAAGTTTGTATTATTGTTATATAGTTGAGGCAAAATTGTTATTTTTCTACCCTCACCTTGTTTTTTTTTCAAATATGGCATGGAATATGGCTTTATGGGTATCTAGTGTTACAAATTTCCAGGAAATATTTTTAGGAACAAGCAATATAAGTCTCCTGGCTGTTGCTCTTCCTGGAGGTTAAGTTTTTGTTTTCAGAGATATTCTCTGTATTATAGTTGCTATAACGTGAATAACTGTTTATATAGAACTAATTAAAATGGAAACAAAAACTAGTAAGATTACTCTAGCATATTGCCTTGTCAAAGGTTTAATTTTCCCAATTTGTTTTTCAGTACTGATATGGGGAAAAGGATAATTTGAAATGCTTTCCTAAATAGGCATCGACTGCTATTTTTCTAGACTGTAAGAGGGATTTAGAGGCAACTCTGAAATCAGAAAAACAGTTATTTTAAAATCACTTGACATTGTAGCTTGGTTACCCTAACCAGTATGTGAGACCTCATTAGTAGAAAATACATATTCCTAATCATGATATTGCCTCTGTGGAATTTTGTTTTGTTTTCTTTCCTTTCATGGCCAATATAGCTACTACTGTATTGCTTTTTCTGAAAAAATGTGGTCCTTATTGTTAAAAAAGATCCCAAAGTGTGTTTTGGGTAAAATGATATATTAATATACACATAAAGCTGCTTTATAATCAAGTAGAGCACAAGTCCATTTAAGTCATTATCTATTTAGTTGTCGTGTAATCTTTTTAATGCTGGAGGCCATATTTTCTAGGAGTTTATGGTTTTTAGGTGTCACCTAGATGGAGCTACTACTGAGTGGGGTGGGTATAAAAGAACTCACACTAATTGTCACCCTGTGTTCTTCACATCCTCCTACAAACTCATGAGATGTGAAGCAATTGACTCTTGTCTTATCTGAATTAATATAATATGCATAGACTTAGATCATTAATCTGAGATGGAATCATTTGTGGTTCAGGGTGTTTGAGAACTGAATATTGACCTAACATGTACCAGGTATAGGGTTACCAGATATCTGAAAAGAAGAAAATGGAGAATTGGAAAGGAGGGCAGCTAGGGGGAAAAGAGGCCACACTGTTAGCTTCCTTTGCATCTGTGACAAAAATTACAGTGAAAAATTGCAAATCAATAAATCAAATCAATCAAACAAACTTAGGCCTGTATATATTTGAAAGCATTTTTTTTCATCATGGGGTCGATTGGTTTATCAGTCCCAGGAATGTGCTGGAGTAGAACTAGTTTATAATTGATTAAGTACTTGTCAATTTAAAGCAGCAGCCCATGATGCCTGGAAGGTACTAATCAGCTAATAAAGATTACAGTGTGGAGCTTGATAATTTGCGGTTAGCACCTATTAAGGAAGTGTTACATCACAGTGAAAAGCTAGTAAAAAAATAGTATGTATGTACTCAAAAAGCTGAACAATATTTCATTTTAAGGCTATGTCTTCCAGTTAAAGAATGGGGACAAAAGGAGGATCTTAGAGCATTTAGAATACTCTTCCTTCCTTTCTCAAGGTATGATCTTTTCAACCCTGGCAATATAGGCCTAAGGTTTAGTGGACTTTGTGCAAGGTGACAAGGGCAGTAGGTTTTTTGGCGCTAGACAAAACTGGTAGCACCTTTCTCATGTCTCTGGCAGAAAAATATCCTTTTTAACCCTATCTGAGTTTGGCTAACTGGAGATGTGAAGGACTGAACTTAAATATTTATTATTAATTACACTGTTGAAGTCTGGCTTGCTTATTGTATCTGATAAACTTGTGCTAAATTGATATTTGTTGTGGGGTTATGGGATTTACTGGCTCCTAGTCTGTTCCATTAAGAAGAACATCTTCATTGAGAACAACTTTTTCCCCAATTCCACCTTTCTCTTCTTTTTTCCTTATTTCCCTTTCTTTTTTGTTTTGTTTAATTAAATAAAGACAAGAGGAAAAGCACACAATAAACTATTCTGCACAAATAGATTACAGTAGCAATGGATTGCTTCATTAATCCCAATTGTATAGACAGATTTTATTCCCATAATTCATCTTCCTATCTATGCTTCACCAGTGATCATAGTTTTCCTGTTATGTTATTTATTATAAGGGAGGAAATCCAGGTTTTTTTTAAAGGTTTTAAAGGTTTGTCGGATCCTTTAGACAAATCTCTCATCCTTAAGGTAAGTGTTTTTGTTAGATGAAGTCTAAAAGCTCATAGGATCTTGCAGATGGATTGCATTTTCCCTAAGGCTCCAACTTTTTTCATAGCTTTGCAAGTCTTTCGCTTTATTTTTGCCTTTCACAAAGTTATACAACAATACTAGTGTTAGACTAGTATGGTTGTATTAGACTAAGCTAAAGTGATTTTACTTGTCTGCCTTATTCTTTTTAAAAGGCCAAGCCAAAGTCCAAAGATGATATATTCTTTCACCCCATCTTATCCAGGCAGGTGCACATTATAAAAGGACAGCATTATTTGTAATATAAATATTATAAAGTAATACATTATTACGATTGTATTTGCAGTAGACAGACATGCTGCTGGTGTGCATAGGAAAGGAAACCATTTACTTTTAAGAAGTATTCAATACAAATGCCCACTCTGTCCTCACTAGCTTCCCAAGTCTTTTTCATAAATGGTCTTTTCCAATGGCTAGTTGTGCATAATTCATTTTGCTGAGATGAAAGGGGGAAAACTTTCACAGATTGGTCCAATATTGCCTAATCAAAATTACCATCTAAACTAAAGAATGTGGGAAACAGCACCTTGTTGACAACTGTACAAAGAGCCCATCAGAGATATGTTTACTTTTTAAAACTGCCCTATAGAGATGATTGGGTAATATTTGAAGACTATAATATGGGAAATGTCCATATTATACAAATATATGGAGGGAAACTGCTGATTTTTCTGTTTTAGGGGATTATGGGTAGGCTGCTATCTTTATATCTTTTCTTTAAATAGAAATAATAATTTGAAATGTTATTTTACAGCCAAATGACTGAAGTTCCAATCAGATTGCCTCAAAAATCTCAGCAAATTTTAAATTGTTACAGTTTTATAGTCTAGTTAGTATGACTATATTTTGAGTTGTATTGTGGCTGTCTTGAATGCTTTATATGATCAGAAATACTTATATTTATGTATTGAGAGGACTCAATGAAAACTACACCCTGGATGCTGTAATTATATTATTTTACACTTATATGCAAAGTCCTGCACTCTAATTAGATTTATACGTATAGGAAATCCACACTACTTGATATGGAGCAACTGGTTGCAAAACATAAATGTACAGTGTGAAACATGATCAATGAAAACTAATTTGTATTTAACACTGTATTGAATTATGACCTTTTAAAGAGTTGGCAGTCATTTTTGCCTCATCATAGAAATCTTACAATGTTTTTGAATGTTTGATTACAGAAATAGCTTATATTGATTTCTTTTGTCCAATGTAAACATGCTTTCACGGAGATAGGGAGATAACATAAATGTCAATTATGGTCTGTGTATCATTCAGATGATTATTTTCCTACTGATATTGAAATTTGTAGTAGCTACCAAGTTTTGTGAAAGATAGAGGAGGAATTATTCCACTAATGATGAAGTAGATGCTTGTCTTTGGGAAGTTAAATTATACAAGCAGTAGTGCTTACATATTTGAGTACTTTGGCTTCAAATATATATTTCCTGAATGATGTGTCACAAATGATCCAGAAGATCATATGTGAAAAATATAAAATGTTATGTATACTGGCTGTGAATTGTATATTATTTTCTGTTTTAACACTTTATAGTTTCCACTTAAAAATCTATCTATAACATCTGATCTATAACATCTCGGCAAATAAATAAACAAATAATCGTAGTAGACCATAAAGGGCCAAGTGACAGTTAGAGTCTCTGATATATAATAGCTTCCGGTATTTTTCTGGAGGAATCAGAGTTTAGCCTCCTGTGTCTTCTCTTGTCTGGCAGTGCTTTGGTTTTCTCAGAGTAACATATTTTTTAGATGGAGATATGGCTTTGAGCCTGAAGAAAGGGTATAATAAATCCTAAGAGGGGAATGGGACAACTTGCCACAGCCAACTTGCTGTGGAAAACTCACCACAGCCAACTTGCAGCAGGTGAACTCACCATGGCCAACTCTCTCTAAGACAACTCATTGTGGGAGAATTTAACAATTCTATTTAATTATTTAAAATAAATAAACAATTATTTTAATTTTTGCCATTCACATTTTATTCTGTCCCTCCTTTTGCATCCTTCCTTTAATAATTCTATTCCACTATTTGTTTGATATTGGTGTGACTCTTGTCCCCCACAGCAAGTTGTCCAGGCCATGGAGAGTTGTCCTCCAGCAAGTTGGTCATGGATAGTTGGCTGTGGCTGGTTGGTTATGGCGACCTGGCTTCAGTGAATTGTCCAAGACTCCCCCTAAGAGTGCTATAATAAGGACCTATTTCTCTGAATGTCTATGTTACACTTATATGTATGTACTCAACAATACTGAAAGTTGAGAATTGAACCTAGATTGAATTTATGTTAAGTTCGCATATAGCATATGCAGTTTACTTAGCTTTGACTCAGTATCATATGTGAATCAAGTTATTATGTGGTATATAAACTGTGATTTAGAGAATTCTGTGAACCCATCCAAATGTTTAGTAAACTAAACAAACCATAACTTTGCATGACATAGTGTAGGAACAAGTCTAATGATAGAGCAAGAAATGTGATTGCCTGGTTCCCACAGAACAGAGAATCCCACAGATTACAAACTATTTTAAATTTCTATCTAATAGAATACAGCTTAAATTATAAATTTTGCATATGTATCCAAACTAAAAAAAACAGTCCTTATTTGTTCAATGGGAGAGGAAAGGTTAGTCCTCATATTTGCGCAAAGAATTACAGCCTCCTTTAATTTGCAGAATCTATTTTGTGAAGGTGGGAGAGAGAAAGAATATAAGAAAATATAAGATTCTTAGGAGACAATAGAAACATCTTAGAATATGAACATTCCTAATCTTAAAGCTCTATAACTTTCATTTGGTTAAATGTTTGCAGATGTGAGAAGTTTAAGAGAGTCTCAGATTAATTTGGTGACAGAGTAAATTTTTAGATAGTTTAGCAAGTACAGTAGAACCTCTGGTCACAAACGATTCTGATCATGACCAAATTGTGTTCCGACCAAAAAATTCACATTTGTTTTTCACGGCCAAGTTTCCTTTCCACGCCATTTTTTTGGTAAGCATCAAATTTCCAAAATTAAGGTTTGGGTCACGACCAAACCCAGTTGCATCCAAAGTTATGGAATGAATTATGGTCATGACCAGAGATACTAAGGTATATGAATGTTATCTTCCAATGTTCCTTCCCCTCCCCTTATATAAATATAACTTTCTGGGTATTTTTTTTCCATTTCCTCCAAAGGGCTATGCTCTCTTCCATTCTCTCTGAATGCTAGCTTTATGATCTGAATTTAAACTGAAACCAGATATATAATGTTTGCTCAGAAAATTGACTTATCTCAGACAATTGTAATATACAGAACATAAAAGAAAACCTTGTGAGCTTCCTGTTGATCAAAAGCTGACTAGGCTTGTAAAAGCTTGCCTGCTGGCAACAAGCCTTCCTGCTGGCACTGAATTCAGGTCTAAGGACTGTGAAGAAAATTAACCAGATACCTTGAAACATTAGGAAATTTGTTACAATGTAGGGCGCACATTGCAATCTACGTAGACCAGGGTTCTGCCAAGTTGTCAATACAGACACCCCCCCCGGTTGATGGGACTATTCCAGGATTTAAAAATCTTCTTAAACATAATAATTAGGTCCATTATCTGATTACTCAAGTTGTTAGGAAATTTTATAAGAGTAAAGTGGGTGAAACCAGCATTGTAAAATATGTAACTGTGTTATGCATTGGTAAGGTGTGGAGCCAATAAAGGCATAAGAGAGGACTTTGATCACTTCCCTCTTGAGTCAGAACACATTTTATTGCACTGAGTGAATACAGAAAAAAATTACCCATGAAATCAGATTTTTGGGATTATTTTTCCTCCCTGTTTCAACTTTTACTCTGTACAATGCATACAGTACCTTATGAATTCCAATAATGGAATTTCATGGATTTCATGGAATTTTACAATAACTTATAATTCTTTTTTGCACAATACTTCCATTATTCCCATTATTTGTTTCAGTATTTATTCTTGACATTTTCATTAAGAAAATAAAAAATCAATCAAATGTTTATTGTCAATGCACAATATGTGTACAATGAAATCGAAATGAGCCTCCTTGGTGCTGGCCCTGCAAAGTCTATCATATTAAACCTAATTGTGGTGTTTATGTTGCGTTCAGAACTCTGACAGCCCACGGATAGAAGCTATTTTTCAACCTATTAGTTCAGCTGGCTATGCTTCTGTATCTCCTGCCCGATGGTAGTAAAGAAGTGCTGACCAGGATGTGAATCATCCCTGAGAATTTTCCTCACTCTGCTGAGGCAGCGGGCCCTGGCGATTTTGTCCAGTGGTGTCAGGGGACAGCCATAATTTTTTGTGCTAAAAATGAGATAGCTGCCCAGTGCTCTTTAACTACAGCTGTTAAGGGCCACAAGTCTGTTATAAGCTGTTTAAAATTGTGGCAACCAAAAAGAACTTGAAAAAAAAATACACATTTTTTTGTGGTGAGGGGAGGCAGTAGCAAAAATCGTAAGAATGAATGCACGAGAAAGACATTAGAAATGTTTTCAAAACTGCTTGGGCCCCTTCTGCTCATCACACCAGGGTTGGCATTTGTATGTAACCAAACAAGCACATTTGATTGATGGAAGGAGCCATGATGACTTAATGGCAGATGGAAGTTTTGAATATTTCTGGATCAGTACTTAACATATCCAGATCATGTAACTGGAAAGACTGCTGCCTCCGAGTCTGCAAAGATGATCCCCATGAATAGTGGCAAATTCTTCAATTTGGTAGTCCCCAAATACATTGAATAGAAATTCTCATGTCAAATAGTAGTATTTTTAATGAGACATTCTTTTCCTATCATTTATAGTTTTTAACTCAAAACTCTATCAGCAGAACTAGTAGGTTGGTTTGTTTCCTAGTTTCCTTCCTTTCTGCACAGATTGGTGTTACATGTAAAAAACTTAAATATATCCACGTTATAGTGAGCTATAATCCGTGAGTCTCACAAAACATGAATGAGCACACAGCCACAACCCACACACATTGCGTCTAGCAGCACCTCCCTCTGCCTGTGTACTAAATAGCTCCCGGTGCAGACCATCAAGAAGGGTGGGGCCTTTTCCCGAGCAATCTGGCAGACCTCTGTTTCTCTGCCCTTCATGGTCTGAGGTCTACTGTAACAGGCAATTCCTCTCCTCCTCTTCATTGGTCTGCAAGCTGTTCTCAGCCGAAGCCTGTTCTGCTGGCAGTTCAGAGTCAGTAATCCCTGATGTGCCAGGAATGATCTCATTCTCCCTGGAACAGGCTTCTGAGAAAGAGTTGGAGGAGTCGTCCAAAGGAGACATCACAATATGTCATCGTTGATACTGGATAAGATTTCACTCCTCTGGACTGAGCTTGTGCACAATTAGGGGATCTTCCTAGATGACAATTCCTGCTGGAAGAGCAGGCAGTGGTTATAGCTAATAATTCATCTCGTGTACCAATTGTATCTTTTCTTGCATGGGGAGGCCTTGCACACAAACAGTCATGCCTTGATCACTTCCTATATGGTTTACTCTACATAGGAGTGTCCTTACAGATCACCTGAGTACTACAACTGGCCCAGAATACAGTGCTGCATGCAGTGCACAGTGGTCTGTGATGGAATGTGGAAATGATCTTGGGAGATGAGAGGAGGGGAGAACATATGCTGCCTTGGAAACATCAGATGCACTGGAAAGCCCACAGCTGCATAAAGAGCAGAGAAAGAAACTCAGAAACAACCCTTAAGTTATCATGAAGTACAAAGATACTTTCAAGATTCCTTTAATGTAGTCTTATGATAAAGTAGAATTAGTTCATCTGGTCTGTTTCCTGTCTGACCCACATGGGAAGGCTGATATACTCCCACATTGTCCCACATTACACTGTGTTGAATGAGCTACATGGATTTCCAGTTTTCTTCCAGGTGTAATTCAAGTTGCTGTCTTTCACAGGACCAAGTTATTTGTGGGTTTTGCCTCTTCCTGATAGGATCTGCCCATCCCACCAGATTGGATAGGATAGCACAGTCCAGGTACCTTCCCTGAAATGCTGGCTTATTGGCAGGACCTCAGAACCTGCCTTTTCTGACAGTGTTTCTACCTTGTGGAACTCCTATCCTTGTGGAAGTCCCTTGTGAACAATCCAGCACACCTCCACCATTTAGCCTTCCAAAAGGCCATCAAGACATGGGGTTTTTACTGAGTCACTAAAAAAAGTAATGGTATCTGTCGATGGTTGTTGTGGCATCTGAGTTTTTAATTTTTGCTTTATTTGTTTTTGTTTTTATGGTTTTGTTTTGAGCATCCCAGAGTTACGCTTTAAAATCTTTTAAATAAATAGATCCAACTGTATAATTACTTGGTAAATTGGTAGTGGGTATTTTAATAGGAAAGTGTCTATTCAAAAGCCGGTTTTCCTTCAAAGTCTTTGTTTTTGTTCATTTTTCCCATTTTCTGAATGCTTTAGAGGGAAGTTGTTCAGGAATACAAAATTCGTAAAGCATTTTTCCCAATCATAATAGAGACACATCTGACATTTCTGTTTCTCTCTGTGTATATCTTTGCCAGTAGTAGCAGCTGTTCATGCAATTTCAGTATCAGGACCTTCAAAGGCAGTGCAAGCGATAAGAGGAGAGAATACCACCCTACCATGCAACTTTGAAAGTACTTCTGCAGAGACAAAAGATTTTGTCTCTTGGAGGGGAAAGTCATTAGGAAGTGACTATACGGTAAGATATATAGATATGCACTTGTGGGGGAAGTGTGATGGCTGAGCATTTTAAGGAAACTAAGAATCTTTTCTGACCTCTCCTAATAGCAATAGCAACAGCACTTACTTATATACCATTTCACAACGCTTTCTAAGCAGTTTACAGTGTTGGCATATTGCCCCCAACAATCTGGGTCTTCATTTTACTGACCTCAGAAGGAGGGAAGGCTGAGTCAACCTTGAGCTGGTGAGATTTGAACTGCTTATCTGCTGCCAGTCAGCAGAAGGAACCTGCAATACTGTATTCTAACTACTGCGCCACCACAAGTTCCTATAGGTGGAAGTATATTTCACATAACCTAGTACCGCATTACATAAAGGCTTACAAGGCAAAGCCTGTTCTCAGTTTATGCTCAGAAACAATTGGAAATCAATATAGTTGATTCAGGTCTTCAGTTACCATCTTTAAAGTGCATGCTAAACACTGGTCTGGCAACTACTTCTTTTCAATAGTTGACTTGTCCAAAATCTGTTCCAGGTTTGTTCTATGTACATAATAATTAATTGAAATAAGTGATCAGTAGGCATGAATCCCTGATTCCTGAAAAGTACATATCTTAGAGCAGGGTGTCAAACTCTCATCTTCATGGCGTCGTCACGTGATGTTTCATGACTTTTTCCCCCTTCGCTAAACTGGGCATGGGCGTGGCCAGTGTGTGATGCATCTGGCCTGTGGACCGTGAGTTTGATACCCCTGGTCTCGAGTAATAAGTACGGTTTTGTTTTTGGTAAATCCAAAAGGAAATCAACCCCGACTGTTCTTTGGAAGGACATGTGTTGAAGCTGAAGCTCAAATACTTTGGCCACCCAGTGAGAAGAGAGGGCTCAT
The DNA here is from genome assembly GCA_009733165.1 of Naja naja. Taxonomy (NCBI): domain Eukaryota; kingdom Metazoa; phylum Chordata; class Lepidosauria; order Squamata; family Elapidae; genus Naja; species Naja naja. The sequence continues at coordinate 21,834,435 of CM019152.1, read as the reverse complement.
TGGAAAAAACATCAGAGTTGGGAAGGATTGAAGGCAAATAGAGAAGGGTATGGCAGAGGATGAGATGGTTAGCTGGTGTCACATTTCAAGCACATTTCAAATTTGAAATAGCTTTATACATTCAAGACAATTTCTCTGGTGATAAATACCAATAATGCATAATTTTATAAGTCTTATTTAAGATTGGAATATAATGTAAATGCCAAACTTAAATGTTTAAATGGTACATCAGTTGTAAAAACAGGTATTGTCTATAATTAAAAAAAAACATTCCAACTAAAACATTCATCTAGGGCCTTGGTGGCTCAGGCTGTTAATTGCCTGCACTTAAGTTCCAGCTGCCTACAACTGCTGTAGGCTCGAATCCCACCAGGCTCAAGGTTGACTCAGCCTTCCATCCTCTCGGGGTAGGTAAATTGAGGACCCAAGATTGTTGGGGGCAATTAGCTGACCTTGTAAAAATGCCGCTTAGTAATAAGCAGGCATATACAATGGAATGAAGGCTATTGCTGAGCACACTGGGTTGTATCCCAAAAATTGTAAGCCGCCCTGAGTCTCCGGAGAAGGGCGGCATATAAATGTAATTAAAAAAATAATAATCTAAATCATGGAAATTCTCAACAATGACAATTGTATTTTATTTCATTTTAAAAAATACTTTTTAACTTCATTCCATGTGTTAACATAATTGTTTTGCAATAATATATAATTCATGTTTGCTACAATGATCCCCAATTATTTAACCTTCTTCTCAGTCTTAAAAGCCATTGTGTTAATCAATTATGTTTGAATTTGTATTTTCATATTTTTAGTAATATCTTCACCTTCTGTTTATTAATCTTAAAACTTGCTGATGCACTAAATTCTTTTACTTTACCCATTAATAATTCAGTTCTCCTTTAAAACCAATACCAAATCATCTGGAAAAACTCTTAGCTTACCTTTTTTTAAAAACTGTTTATGCCCACAGCCCTCTCATCTTGTTTTATATCTCTACTCAACATTTCAATACCTAAAATAAGAACAATTCTTTCTTAACAATTACTTGTGGTTTCTCTGAAGCAGAAATTGATTTTACTTGTAAATTTTATTGCATATAAACATAATCATTACTTAAAAAAATAAAACAGTTGAGAGGGCAAAAAGTTTAGATGGTAGAAGAGAAGTGCCCACTGGGTTTCTTTATGCAAGCAGTGGGAATCTTAGTACTACACTAACATGTACCTTTCTTTCTTATCTAGGGAGAATTTGCTAGGAAGGCGTTTGATGGTACGGAACAGCTTATACCAGCTTACCAAGGTCGTTTAAGATTCTCTAACAATCTTGAAAACGGTGATGCTGGAATTACCCTTGATCAGGTGACCATGCAAGACAATGGAACCTATGAATGCTTAGTCGAGATAAGAAATATATTCCCATCAAAAAGTGTTGACGTAGAACTTTTGGTCCTTGGTAAGGCATTCATACCTTTGTATTTCTGCCAGTTCAATATCTGGATACAATAGTATATACAGTAATCAGTAGTCTGAAATAACTTTGTTCAATAATTTATTGTGAAATACAACAGACACAAACTGTTGTATATGGTAAAAATTATTGTACAATACAGGGGTATAGAATGTATTTTAACATTTGAGAAGAAGTACTGATGATCTTTATGCCAGTTTGCTATATGATTGAAATAATCAAGAAGATAGGAAACTATCCTATATTTAGTCAGATGAACCCAGTTTGTCTTTTCTGAAGATTTCTAGAATATGCAGTGTCTCAGAAGAGGATTTCCCCATCATTTGCTAAATAACATTTTAACATTTTAAAATGCTTTCACCAGCATTTTAAGTGCTGGTGAATGAATTTCAGACTTATTTTATTTATTTATTTATTTATTTATTTATTTATTTATTTATTTATTTATTTGATTTGTCTATCGCTAACAGGATAATAAGTATACGGGTAAACATAGTTATGAATACATGAAATGAATACATATAAGAAAAATAAAAGAAACAATAAAAGAAACAATAGGACAGGGATGGTAGGCACGTTGGTATGCTTATGCATGCCCCCTACAGACCTCTTAGGAAAGGGGTGAGGTCAATAGTAGACAGTCTAAGGTTAAAGTTTTTGGGGTTTGGGGAAGAAACCACAGAGTCAGGTAGAGTATTCCAGACACTGACCACTCTGTTGCTGAAGTCGTATTTCCTGCAATCAAGTTTGGTGCGGTTAACCTTGAGTTTGTATCTATTGTGTGCTCTTGTATTGTTATGGTTGAAGCTGAAGTATTCATTGACCAGAAGGACATTGCAATGTATGATTTTATATACTATACTTAGATCGGACCAAAGGTGGCGTAGTACTAGGTTTTCTAGGTCTAGAATTTCAAGTCTGGTGGCATAAGGTATTCTGCAATGAGTAGAGGAGTATAGAACTCTTCTTGTGAAGTATTTCTGGACATGTACTAGAAGAATGGGCATTGTCAGCAAATTGTGATATTTTCCTCATTATTATATATCCACAAGTCTGTATGAACAGGCTAAACAGGAAAGATAAATTGCATCTCTATTAAAAAATGTTATTTCTAATAAATGGATTTGAAAAACTAGAATTACTGGTAGGCTTAATATTTAAAAACTAGGGGATGGGATTTGTGTGGATGTGTGTGTGATGATGCTTCTCTCCTTATGTTACTGAACCTGTTCATGGTTATTGTTTTCTTCTCATCTCTTTATCCAGTGAGTCCATCCAATCCAGTGTGCGAAATTATTGGGAACCCAGAATACGGTCAAAATATTAACCTGACTTGCAATTCTGTCGAAGGATCCCCAGAACCTAAATATACCTGGCAAAGTTATGATATACAGAACAAAAGCCGGCCACTTGAAGGAATAGCTATAGGAGGTATACTCTGACTTCTCATTAATATAAATTATTTTTTAACTTCTATTTTGTATGTTTTAACTCTATCTTCATCTTGAGAATGGTCATTTGAATTCCTTAAAATAATTTTCGATAAGGGGGAAAAAGTATGACAATTCCTTAAAATAATTTTCGATAAGGGGGAAAAAGTATGACATAGTATGTTCTTTGACTCTGTTCCAACTCATGCAAGAGCCACCTAGAACCTATTTTTCCTCCGCCTAAAAAACTTTTAAAATGTGAATGGTCAATCAGTGGTTTGCTATATGTTTGACTTTAGCATCCATTGTTTTGATACAGCTATCTGAGTCTGCAGGACCAATTTCATTCTCATAACTTTGAAGCTTTGGGAAATAGATGGTAGTTTTAAAGGAATTTTACAGATGATCATTTCTAAGTATTAATAATAGGAATTTTCTTATCTAGCACCAGCTTTGTTTGAACTCCTCTTCTTCAAGTTACAAAAATAAGCCAAAATGCTATTGCTGCAGAATGAGAGAGGCCTTGCTAATGAGTACCCTTCTTTTAATTAATGAAGGCTGCATGTGCTTTAAAAAAACAAAAACAAAATAGTTTTCTATCTATCCTGAGCATTTCTACGATGCCTTTGTTTTTCCTGTAGTTCTCCATTTTCTATTTCCTTTTAGGAACAGTATGATATAATGATGCAGAAATGAGTATCTCAGATTCCAACTATAAGCTCTCATTTCTTTCCAATGGGAGGTTGTCCTATACTCACAATCATTCTATTCCCCATAGTAATTCAGAATAATTGCTTGGTTCTTGTTCCATGGCAGTTAAAACAAGTACTTTATGGTCAGAACATGTATGATTCAATTTCACTTCTACATTGAAGTCATATTCATTTATATGACTGGTATAAATAAACGCTGTTAGAATATCTATAATTTTGAAGTCAAAATGTGTGAGTCAAAATGTAGAACAAAACACTCAACTTTGCTGATGCAGACAAATGAGGCAACATCATTCAAAAATGTTACTGTTTACTTTGGGGCAGGAAATCACAAACAGTTAAATATAGCTGCATTTTATATATTAAATGTGTGTTTTATATCCGTTCTGAATGTGAGTTCTAAGGTTCTTATTGGAAGGAATGAAATCATGTCAGTTTCCAGCAGTTTGTGATTTTCTCTCTATCAAATTCATTTGATACTCTCTCAGCTAGACTCAGAGAAGACCATCTCACTGAGGAAACATTATTCATTTTCTTTGAACCTTATGTTATATTGCTTCAACTGCACAGTCAGAAAGAGCCATATTATTAGGTCACATGGGACGCCAAACTTCTAGGCTCATGTGGCACATTCTGGGAGATAGCAAGCTTGTATAGCTTCCCATAACATGCCACATGATCCTAACAATGATACTTAGCTTACTCTATTATACTTAGTATGACATAATACTTGGCTTACTATAGCTGAAAAGCGCTACCCCATTGTACAATATTCTGTAAACTGAAATGTGATAATTGAAGGTGAAAAAAAAGAGGATAACATTTTGTTTAATTCACCAGGCCTTGAACAAAATCTAAATGTAATTATAAAATATAAATGTAATTTAAAAAAATCTGACACCAACACTGTAATGAAAAGGGAGTTAGCTTTTATCCTAGAACATATCAAGTAAAGCCTTGATTAGACTACTGAATTGGAAAGAAAATATACTTGCTATACACCAGATGGACCTATAGATGGTAGCACCAGATCAAAAAATCTTCCCTAAATGTTAATAAATAGTCTGTATAGCATTGCTTATTTCTTTTTCTTTTATTCTCATTTTTCTTATAAAACAGTATAAGAGAAATATTATCTGTAAATTTATAATACAGAACAAGAATAAAGATCAAGAGTTAATCTTTCTGCCTTTTTCTCTATGTAAACATTATGATTCATGTGACTGAAATTGAGACTATATATAAATTGACAAAATATAAATAGTCACATACAAGCACAAAAATTGAGTAAGCAACAACTTCAAATTGTTTGGTCAATATGCTTTATTTACAAATGACTTTGTTTATTGTACTTCTTTACTGTCCGTTTGTAGGAGTTCCGTGTGTAATATATAATAAATTAAAACATTTTAAAACAATGTAAAAAGCTTATAAAAATGTAAAAACAATTTAAAAGTCTACAGAGAATACAGCACAACAGATAAAATAAAAAATTAAGAGTAACAATAAATAATGGCATAAAAATAAAAGAATGCAATCATAATAATAAGAAACGGAACATGTATCACAATAAAATATTAAAGGAAATAATTTATCCAAGACATTTCACACATTTCTGTACAATACAAATGGAGGATTTCAAGTTAGTGTTTTCTTATCAGTATATGCAGGTTCTTTATGCTTTTCTTTTACTGCATATTATATTTCTGTGCTGCTTCTTCACTCATTCTTCACCATTGTATGACCTTTGAAAAACACAGGGTTTTTAATTCATTCTATTAGAAGATTTGAGTGAAAAGGAATTTCCCCCTTATTCATTCTTCTTTGAATGTGCAGTTTTCATTCTATTCAGGGGCTGATTTTACAAACCAGTCTACCTGATTCAAGAAAAGGCTCTTCATACTGCAACGTACAAATGAATTGACTGGGAATCTTTGGAGATTCAAGTTGCTATTATGGGAGACATTGCTTGCAATATTTCAAAGCTAGATTACAATTTATTACTTATCCCATGGAGAAGAGAATTATTAAATGTATGGAAAATGATCAGATTCATGGCATTTAACTAATTGAAATTATTAATTTAATTTTAATCTTTGATCTAAATTTATTTACTTCCTAGTACATAGTCCAAGCATGACACTGAAGACTAAGTATGGTTCCTGACTACTTAGAATATGCACTATATAGCATATTACAGCCTTTTTTGTTGGGCAAAGAAACATTTGAAATATTATTAATAATGAAGCTTAGAAATTTTTATATAACACATCATTTCATATCTATGCCTCCTGCTCCTCAAGGTAAAGCAAATATTATTTACAGTCCCTTCTCCATTTATTATTATAGTCAAGGTAATTCCATGAAGGAGAGAGAAATAATGCTCAGTCATCCAGAGCATGTCATGGATAATTTTCAGCCTTGACCTATGGATATTAGTGTAGCTTCTCAATCACTACGCTACAATGCCAAACTACGTTAAGGTATAGATTCAACAAGATGAGATCTGCTGAGTGCCCACTTTCAACTGCCAAAGTCACTGCTACTTCTCCCTGTGATTATCATTGCATTTCACTTGCCACTTCAAAAAAAGTAGCATTGTAACAAGAGTAAGAAGATGAAACACTTTCTGAAACTCATTTTCCCCTTTTTGAGGAATATACATTTTAGATAAGAAAGTGGAAGCATGTGAATAAGCAGTGGGCAAAGAAGGTGGAAAAAATCCACTAAAGACATCTTGTTTGAAATTTCTTCAAAACTGGCAGCCAACACTGCCCTCATGGCTTTCATCCAGACGCTTATAGCATAAGCATGCACCCATAAAAATGTCCTCTCTCATCAGTGCGCTATGATTTTGTAATGTTGATTCTCACAAAGAATGAATTCTTTAGAAAGCTGTAGAATACTTTCCAGATGATAAATCATCTTTGCCTAACCTACATGGATCGCTGATAGTTCAACTGTCAGGCAGAAGGCTTTGCTGGCATATTAGCTGTGTTCTAAAGGTTTATGAATAGATGCACCATTAGTCACATGCACTATACCAAGTTTGTTTACAATCCATTTCACAGAGAATGCTCAGATCTGTACAAATTTCACTAAAATGTCACATTTTATATTCGCAATTATTAAAAAATATGCTACTTCTAGATTTGTGAAAATATAATTCCTTATCTGGAAATAAATCATAAGGACAAGAAATCAATTTATATATTTGGAAATTAAAGCAGAATTCATATACAGTTTTGACCCACAGTTACTATTACAGTTAGTAAATAGATAGCTGAGTTCTAATTATTATTATGTTCTTTTACATGGTACATCCTTTAATACATTACATTCCCTGAAGGATTTTTTTTTTAATTTATAGTTTATTTTATTATATAATCACACATAAACAAACATAAACTTAAACAACATATAACCACACACAAAGCATACATTAAATTGAACAGGTATTGCTAAGTTCATCTCACTTATTGTCCAATGTAGATCAAGTCCAATTTAAGATAAGCTATTGGATCTTTCTTCTATCCAGCCATCCATAAAAATTGTTCCATATTTTATAATAGTCCATTTCTTCCTTGTTTTTTATTTCCATAGTCAATTTGTCCATCTCTGCGCACGTAATAATTTTTCTTAGTGTTTCTGCTTCAGTTGGAGTTTCAATATTTTTCCAGTTTTGAGCAAAAGCCATCCTTGCTGCAGTAATAATATGTATCATTAAGTAAAAGTGTCTTTCGGATATGTCCTTTTGTAATTCCAAGTAAAAAGAATTCTGGGGTGAATTGTATCTCCTCCTTGCACATTTCCTGTAACCATTTATGAACTTGATTCCAAAATTCCTGGGCCTTTCTGCAACGCCACCACATATGATAATAAGTGCCTTTTTCCTTGTTGCATTTCCAACAGGTAGGTGAGAGTTTATTATTAATTTTAGCTAATCTTATTGGTGTCATATGCCACCTATAAAATAATTTATAAAGATTTTCTTTATACGGGGTTGCTAGGGTTATTTTTTTGTTTCTAATCCAAATATTCCGCCAATCATCCAAATTTATGTTATAACCAAAGTCTCTCATCCATAGTACCATTGTTTCTTTTACAATTTCTTCTTCCAGTTTGGCCTCTAATAATACATGGTAAATTTTTTTGATCATCTTTTTATCCTGCCCTAGCAAAATTTCGTCCAATTCAGTCCTTGTTGTACTAATACCCAATTCCCTCTTGTCTTTTGCGTATTTAGATTGGAGTTGCAGATAGGCCCACCATTCCAAATCTATTCCTTTATCAATCAATTGTTGTCTAGTTAGTAAATCGCCTTTCAGATCTAAGAGCTCTTCGTAGGTTATAATTTTGTCGTATCTTAATAAATGTGGGTGCATCAAGGCTTCTAATGTTGATAGCCAAATTGGGGTTTGGATGTACATTTGTTTCTTGATTTTAAACCAGGTGTGTAAAAGTGTCTGTCTAAGTTTGTGTTTTTGCACATAGCTATATCCTTTTATATTATCTTGTCCAAGAAAAGCATGCCAACCTGACTGAAGATTATATCCCTCTAATGTTAATACTCTTGTATTAGTATGGTTGATCCAGTCTTTTAACCACGTCATTATTGCAGCACTATGATACAATTCCCAATTTGGCAAACCCAATCCACCTCTCTCTGTGGCATCTTGTAGTAATTTAAATTTTATCCTCGGTTTTCTCTTTTGCCAAATAAAACTTGATATTATCTTGTTTAACCTATCGAAAAAGGCTCTATTAAGTATTATAGGAGCGTTTTGAAAAAGGAATAGTAATTTAGGTAAGATATTCATTTTTACCGTGGCTATCCTGCCCATAAAGGATAAATTTAAATTGTTCCATCTTATTAAATCCTCCGATATTCGTTTAATAAGCGGGTCGTAATTATCTTTCTTGAGGGAGCTAAATCTGGTTGATATAATAATTCCTAAGTACTTTATTTTTTCCACTATTTCAATATCCATTATTGTGGCCAGTGATTCTTTCTGTTTATTTGTCATATTTTTCGTGATCATTTTAGTTTTATTTTTATTAATTTTGAGTCCCGCTACAAGACCAAATTCCTCCAGTTTCTATAACAATATAAGTCCTGAGGTTTGTGGTTCTTCCAGAATAAAAAGCAGATCATCAGCAAATGCTTGTAGTTTAAACTCTTCCTTCTTAATTTTTAATCCTTTTATGTCGCTTTCCTGTTGGACCATCCTAATTAAAGCCTCCAGGGTCATGATAAACAGCAGAGGGGACAGTGGGCATCCTTGTCTAGTTCCTTTCTGTATTGGAAATCTTCTCGTCAGTCCCCCATTTATTAAAATTTGAGCTTCTTGTTTTTGATAAATAGCTGTAATAACATTTATAAATTTGGGTCCTAAATTCAGAAATTTAATTTGTTGTAGAATAAACTCCCATTTCACATTATCAAATGCCTTTTGGGCATCTAGAAATAGTAGCGCAGCTTGATCAGCACTACGTTCTTCATAATACTCTAATATATCTAGTGTTACCCTAATGTTATTTCTGAGATGTCTTTGTGGGAGAAAACCATTTTGATCTGCAGAGATATATTTATTAAGTATTCTTTTAAATCTTTCGCTATAATGGTCATAAAAATTTTATAATCCACATTAAGAAGGAAATTGGTCTATAGTTGCCTGGTTCTGTCAAGTCAGCTCCTGCTTTTGGGATGATAGATATTCTGGCCTCTTGCCAAGATTGGGGGCATTTTGCCTTGTCGAGGACTTCATTAAAGATCTTCAACAATTCTTTCCCTAAAATTTCTTGTTGCGATTTATAAATTTCTCTGGTAGGCCATCTGGCCCGGGGCTTTATCAGTTTTTTGCTTTATGATGGCCCCATATACTTCTTGGAGGGTTATGTTTTGATTTAAAAATTCTTTATCCTCATCTAAAATTTCTGTAAAGTCAACTTTCTTCAAATAGTTTTGAATCTGGTCCTCTGTTGTATGATTAGCTTCTGTGTACAGGTCACTATAATATTTTTGGATAATGCACTTTTTTTCTTCCTCCTTAAAGCATAACTTCCCTTGTTCATTTCTTAGTTTGGTAACCCACCTCTTTTCATGTTGTTTCTTAAGTCTAGAGGCTAACCAGCGCCCTGGTTTGTTTGCATTCTCAAATTGATATTGTTTCGTTTTCTTTAATTTCTGGGCAAGTTCATCTTTATCAAGTAGATTTATTTTGTGATTAACCAAATCCAATTGTAATTTAATTTGTTTATCTTGTGGTGCGGCCTGCAATTTATCAACCCATTCCTTATACTCTTGTTGTAATTTTGCTCTCTGTTGTTTTTTCTCCTTGTTCTTTTTGGCCATATATTTAATGGACACCCCCCTCATTACAGCTTTGGCTGTATCCCAGTTGTTCTGTAGCGAGGTGTCTTGAGGATTATTTTCTCGAAAGAAAAGTTCTAACTCACTTGTCAATAAGTTATTAAATGGTTCCTCTTTTAAAATAGACCTCTGAAGCATCCAATTTCTTGGTTGTTGTTTCCCTTCCCACCTTAGCCTAATCATATTATGATCCGCTAATGCATTTGGTTCAATTATTATGTCTGCAATTTCTGAGTTTAATCTTTTGTCATCCACATCATATCCAATCTTGACCAGGACATGTGGCGATTAGAGTAGTAGGTAAATTGTTTTTTAGCTAAGTTCCTTTCTCTCCAGACATCATTAATATTAAACTCTTTAGTAAGGTCTAAAAATGTTTTGGGTAACTTTTTCTTCTTTTCCAGGTTAATGTTATTTCCTTGTAATCTAGTAGTTTATCCGTAACCGCATTAAAATCTCCTATGATAGATAACTCCTGGTACTGTAATTCTTTAAGTTTATTATGTAATTTTTGAAAGAAGGATTCCTGGGGGCCGTTTGGTGCATAGATTACCACTAGTAAGCTTTTAATCTCTCTTATTTCAATCTCTACCATTAAAATCCTGCCTTCTTTATCCGAATATATTAATGAGGCTGGGATCCTTTCTTTTATATAAAGTACCACTCCTCTCTTTTTCTTTTGGTCTAAAGATGAGAACAAGTTTCCCAATTTTTTATTTTCTAATAAATGTTTTTGTTTTTGTGAAATGTGAGTCTCTTGTAAAGCAATAATTGTAAGTATTTAAAAAGCTTTTTTCATTTTATTGGGGAATTTAAACCATTAATGTTCCAGGATATGCAATCACATACGTTTACATTTTATTGCATTCTATACTTGGTACTTCTAGTGACTCTAACATCTTTGGGTTCTTCTGTAGGTTCCTCTTTCCCATTGTCGTCATCTTTAGTTTCTATTATATTTACCTTTCTATTTATATCTGGGATTTCCCTTTCCTCTCTCCTCATTGGTTCTCGATCTTCCACTTCTCGTTCTCTATTCAGTTGTTGATCAAAAAACATCTCTGCTTTCTCTATCGTATCTAATTTATATTTCTTGTCTGCCCAAGTCAGCATTACGCCTTCTGGGACTAACCATCTAAAATTAATGCCTCGTTTTATAAGTTTGGTAGTTAAAATTGATAGGGTCTTCTTAAATCCCTTATTCTTTTAGGGGTCTGTTTAAGTATTATAATTTGCTTACCAGCATACTCTACAGTATTATCCCTAGCTCTATGCAGAATTTCATCTCTAAGAGATTTCCTTACAAGTTTTACATGGACCTCTCTCGGTAAGTTAAGTCGTCTTGCATAGTTGGTTTGCACCCTATACAGTTCATCAATGTCCTTTATCAACTCTTCCTTTTCCGTTTCCAATAAATCAGCAAATATGTTAGAAATCACCACCCATAAATTTTCACCTTTGTCTTCTTTCACATTTTGTAATCTCAAATAATGGGCGCTTTTCTGCCTCGAGATGTATTATCGCCAATTCTAATTCCTTATTTTCCATTTCTAACTTGTCATTTATTTCATCCACCCTCTTCTCCTCCATGTTTACCTTTGTTTCAATTTCTATTATTTTTCCTGGTTCTTTTCATCTCTTGCTGGAATATCTCAAATTTTTCATCTATTTTTGAATTTTTTCCTTCAAATCCGTTCTCACCGACCCTATCTCTTTTTTCATGTCCTCATGATTTTTAATCATCATGTCTTGCATTTCTAGCATCAGAGCCTGTAAGTCTTTCGGGGGATTTGGGCGCTCTTTTGGTAGCATCTCATCGATTACCCTTTGCGCAGATGGGCTCAGCACAGTTGTAGTGGTCACTGATTGGGTGGGTGGTTTCCTGATTGCACCCGTTTTTGAAACACTCGACATTTTTTCAAATTTACTCACAATTTTCCCCACACCGGTAAGTAAAATTTAACGTCCCCCCTGTGCCTTTACACCAGATAACTCCGTTCCCCAATTTCCTCCCCTCTTCTAGAGATTGTAAAATAGAAGATTATAGCTAAAGTGCCTTCTGTGCCTAATCAAATCCCAACAGTATCCTTAAATCAACAAGTATAATTATTAGTAGTAGAATCAGTTGGTTTCTTCCACTCAGTAAGTAATTATTCTGATCACCTAAAAGCTTATCTAATATCTTAACTTAACATGTATAGGATTTGTAACTATTTCACTGCTTTACTGCTATATCAATTAATACAGTTCTGAGTTAATTATCTTATCAGTAGTAATTTCCTAAAAGTTTCGATATTTCAATATTTTAAGTAAGTAAAGATCTAATTACAAAAAGAACAAAAAAAAGGGCAGGGAGGGAAGAAACAGAGAAGAGGGGGGGAAAGTGAAGAAGGAGGACCAAAAAGAAAAGGGGGGAGAGAGAGAGTATCCAACTTAATAGAGGAGAGCCTAAGGGAGGGGAATAAAACAGAGAAGAAATATAATGTATCACTTTCAATCCACTCTTCAATCCAGATCTTGGTGCTCTAGCGTGACTTGTAAAGATTCTGTGCAACTTTCTCCACTTTCCTCCTTTCCTGTGACTGATTGTCTTCCGGATCTGATACTATAGAGAGTTTCCTGTATGACTTAGGGTTCCTCTATGACTTGACAGTTCTCTTGATTGGACCGGTTTCAAAAGGGCTTCAAAGCGTAAAATCAAATATAATCTACACGTTTTAGTTAATTATCTTAAGAGATTTTTGAACTTGCTCTCCTTAGATCTTGATTTAATTAAATCGCTTCCTTTCACTTTTGTGCCAGAACATTGATTAAAGAGTTCGCAGCGTCCGTTTAGCCAACTCCGCTGCTATCCTTAAATCCGGCAAGGGGAAGGACGAGTCTTAACTTCACGAATTAAACCTATTTAAATCCAGCTCGAAATATCAAAACTTTTCTTCCAATAACCTGCAGTCATATATAACTGATCAGTTTAGCTAAACTTCTTCTCCTTCAATCTTTAATTTTTTTTTTTAACTCTCCTTCGTTTCAATTCTTCCGCTCACCATAGGTCTCGCCGCTCAGCCACCCGTTCAAATCGGAGCTAATAGTTTATCTTTGGATAACTTGAAGTTGTTATTGGCGTCAAAATAGTTTCCAATAAAATATACTTGTTGGATGTTCTTTAGGTTAAGCTCTACCTTGTTCTGTTTGGTCACGCTAGTGTGGTCAGCTGTCAACACCGGAGGAAGCCATTGCTGGCACCTCGCTCCTCCGCCCTTCGTGCTGGTTCACCCCGAATCCGCTGAGATCGCCACCTGAAACTTCTCCTTGGGGGACCCCTCTCCTTCAGGAACCCTCCAAGCCCCTTCTGGACTCCGTAGAGCCCCTGCAACTGGAGAATGAAGATCTGTGCTCCGCAGAAGCCTCTGCTCGCACGTCTCTTCCCTTTGACAGCTGACCGGAAGTCCCTGAAGGATTTAATATATCATGCAAACCTATAAACCTTGGTTTACCAAACATAATGGCTGTGCTTGCACAATACACATTATATTCAGTTAAAAGCAAATGAACCATGTCATGAGATTTCCCCATTGTGCTGAGTTAAAGTACAGGTGAAACTCAAAAAATTAGAATATCGTGCAAAAGTTCATTTATTTCAGTAATGCAACTTAAAAGGTGAAACTAATATATGAGACAGACTCATTACATGCAAAGCAAGATAGTTCAAGCTGTGATTTGCCATAATTGTGATGATTATGGCTTACAGCTCATGAAAACCCCAAATCCACAATCTCAGAAAATTAGAATATTGTGAAAAGGTGCAATATTCTAGGCTCAAAGTGTCCCACACTAATCAGCTAATTAAGCCATAACACCTGCAAAGTGTTCCTGAGCCTTTAAATGGCCTCTCAGTCTGGCTCAGTAGGAATCACAATCATGGGAAAGACTGCTGACCTGACAGTTGTGCAGAAAACCATCATTGACACCCTATGGGAGGAAAGCCTCAAAAGGTAATTGCAAAAGAAGTTGGATGTTCCCAAAGTGCTGCATCAAAGCACATTAATAGAAAGTTATGTGGAAGGGAAAAGTGTGGAAGAAAAAGGTGCACAAGCAGCAGGCATGACAACCTGGAAAGGATTGTCAGGAAAGGCCATTCAAAAGTGTTGGGGACTTTCACAAGGTGGACTGAGGCTGGAGTCAGTGCATCAAGAGCCACCACACACAGTGGGATCCTGGACATGGGCTTCAAATGTGTATTACTCTTGTCAAGCTGCTCCTCAACCTTAGCATGAAATGTCTTACCTGGGCTAAGAAAAAACAGACCTGGTCTGTTGCTCAGATGAAACTTTTGCATCTCATTTGGAAACCAAGACCCAGAGTCTGGAGGAAGAATGGAGAGGCACACACTGCAAGATGCTTGAAGTCCAGTGTGAAGTTTCCACAGTCTGTGTTGATTTGGGGAGCCATGTCATCTGCTGGTGTTGGTCCACTGTGCTTCATTAAGTCCAGGGTCAACACAGCTGTCTACCAGGAGATTTTGGAGCACTTCATACTTCATTCCGCAGACGAGCTTTTTTTTTTAAACAAGTTTTATTCAATTTTTCACATTTTAACGTCTCTTTTCAGTAAACAGCATGATTACAGGTTTGACATATACATACAAATATGACCATAACTACACAGTTTTTATATTCAATTTCTTATCTTAACAATGTTTTTATATATTTTCTATTTTATCATATTGTTCCAAATGTTTATCTCATTATTTAATTCACATATATTAACTTCATAATTATTATATTTTAATACTTTTGGCTGTCACATTTGTATATTCCTCTTAAATTCTAATTTATAACATTCCTTCTATAAATTGGTTTCCCCCTGAAACAATTTAAGTGCACCACCTTTGAGTTACATATTCTTCCATTAAATATTAACATTTTATTACCTAGCACATTAAAATTACTAATCCCATTTAAGATTATATAACACATATAAGTCAGGTTCTGCATGGTTTCCCCTTTCTAATCTTAATTTCATAAAGTTTATCTAGTTTCAGAAAAAAGAACATGTTGATCTGCTCATTTAATAGGCCCTGATGTTAACTCCATTTCATCTCTCCTCCTATATCATTTCATTTATTTTAATATATTTAAGATATTTAAGATATTTCAATGTGTTCAATAAACATATTTCATTATTTATTGCAATTATTTTATAGGTAATAAAGAGCATAAAATTCCATTATCAATGAAATAACAATTAGTCAACTCATGCCAATTTCACCTTCAAATCTCCTCCTACACTACATTTATTATTTATTCCATTCATACTTAAATCAAGAAATAAAAAAGAGTCAGCATTCCAATCCTCAGAAAAGATTCAATATATTTAATAATCATGTTCCATATGTTCATTATATTTATTTCTTATACATAAGGAGAGCTTTACCAAAAATAACACTTCTATTATCCATCTTCTATGTCCCCTTTCACAACTAAAAATTTATCTATATTATTCCCTACACCTTGCAGAACCCCCTCTCCCAGGTTATTCAACCATTATCTCTGTGTAAGTTTACTCCCATTTTTCAAATTCCCATATTCCTTTATTCCCAGATCCTGTTTCTTCTGCCTTCCATCCCCTAACATTTCCTTTTATTATTTCTCCAATTTTTAACCCCTTCTCTCTTTTGACTATCTTCCAGCCTTCAAGTTTCTGCTGATTCTTTTCCCCTTTTTATTTTCCAGATATTTCCCTCTTTACTCAATTTCTCAACCCTCCGGTATTTTTCCCAATTCTTTTCCTCTTTCCCTCTGGGTTCCTTTGTTCTCGACGATAATAGTTAAAGATGGCCCCTTCTGGAATTTGCTCCACCTCTTCTTGATACTTTGTTGTTCATACTCTGCGACTGCCTCTTCAAAATTTAAAAAGGGGGCAAAAGTTTCACCTTTTTCCTGCAAGGTTTTCTTAATTTTACCCAGTTCCAGTTTAGTGCCTGAAAGGATATTTCCATTTTACAATTTTTATTTAATCCAATTGATGTCTTTAAAGTTAATTCCCAAAAAACCCGGCTTCTGTTTCTTTCTTCTCAGCTTTTAGTCCTCAATTAGTCCAATACCAAGTCCATACGAGATCAGCAAAATCAAAAGCAAAGTCTTCATATATCTTTCTTTACTTCAATATTTCAATTTTGGAAACTCTTATTTTATTATGTCAGTTTTCTTTGTATTTTAGGAGACAGGTTCTTTAAAGAAAAAAGTCAAGTTAAGTTTGACTCAGGTGGCTCTTTGTTCTAACAAATCCACAGCTCCTCTTTTCTTTTCCTTCCCAGTTATTCAGAGCTTTTCAAGCCACACAATCCACAAAAGAGATCCAATTGGTAAACATTTCCTCCTTAACAGTCTTTAGCAGTCTATAAATCAGCTTAAATTAATGCTTAAATGAAATCAAAATATACTCATCCGGAGTGGCTGTGTAATTTCTTTATGGCTTCTACCTCTCTCATTTCGAAGCTCCGTCCTTTCACAAAAATTCACACCTTTTTTTAAACCTCTTTCAGTTACAGCTGAATTCTTTCTTAAGAATGCTTTGTAGTGTTAATCCAGAGGGTAATTTTCAGTTGATTATTTAGTCCCGTATTTCATGCTGTCTGCTTCTTTAACTCTCTCCTGCCCAATGCTTCTTCTAGTCTTATTCTCCCCTTGAGTGTGTGAAGCACCTTCTGGCGTCTTTGGGAGGAGGGAGCTGTGCCAGTCCAGGAGATTTGCGACTCCCCTCCACCTGGCTGACAGTCTCCCCTTCCTCCGCCGCCCCTCTGAGCCTTCTGCCCCAGATCTAAAGATGGGGCTCTCCAGCGCTAGCACAAACCAAGCCCATGAAGAACAATGCGGAAAGGTCTGTCCTCGGGGAGGCTCAAAACAGGAAGACCATGAGCGAGCTTTATGGGGATGCTGACTTCATTTTCCAGCAGGACTTGACACCTGCCCACACTGCCAAAAGCACCAAAATTTGGTTCAATGACCGTGGGATTACTGTGCTTAATTGGCCAGCAAGCTAATACAATACCTGAACCCCATTGAAATCTATGGGGCATTGCCAAGAGAAAGATGAGAGACATGAGACCAAACAATGCAGAAGAGCTGCATTGAAGCATCCTGGTCTTCCATAACACCTCAGCAGTGCCACAGGCTGATAGCTTCCATGCCACACCGCACTGAGGCAGTAATTGCTGCAAAAGGGGCCCAAATCAAGTACTGCATGCTTATACTTTTCAGAGGTCCGATATTGGTCTATGGACAATCCTTGTTTTATTGATTGCATGTAATATTCTAATTTTCTGAGATTGTGGATTTGGGGTTTTCATGAGCTGTAAGCCATAATCATCACAATTATGGCAAATCACAGCTTGAACTATCTTGCTTTGCATGTAATGAGTCTGTCTCATATATTAGTTTCACCTTTTAAGTTGCATTACTGAAATAAATGAACTTTTGCACAATATTCTAATTTTTCAAGTTTCACTTGTACTGCCCACCAATCTTTGACTGAAGGGAAAATTATACTGGTATGAAATCTGTTTCTTTTTCTATACTACCTCTCTTGATTCTGTTCCCACTTACTGTCAATCATCTGACTTCTCTCAAAGGTAATTGGTGACAAAATCTCACAGATTTTATATACCTTTAGGCTGTCCTTGGATTGTGTTCAAATAAGGTGTGTATCTGTGTGAGGGGAATATTACTTTAAGAGTGATAGAGGTAAGGATGACTTGAACCTGTCTTACTTTCCTGGAGAAAAGAGGGAGATGCCATTGAGAATCAGCAGAAAAAGATGTTGCCAAGGCATTAGTGTCATAGTTAGGAGTGGAAGGAAAAGGACAAGGAACAATACACTATGTGTAAACTCAGCCCCTGGTTGATTATAGGTATTCTCTCTTTGCTTAACTTATCTTGCCAGATCATTGAAAATAACACTGGGACAAGAACATGCTAGATGATTTCTTGACTTCTTAAATGACCGGTGTACTAAAAAGATGTTAATAAGATTGCAAATTAGGTCAACAAACATAGCAACTGAACTACAATGTTATGATTTGTTGTATTATGCTTTTCAGGTTATACATCCGTTATGAGAACATCACACTAAACTGATTTTATATATGATAAAGTAAGGAACAGGTGAAAAAAATATTTTTCTGCTTGAACCTGCAATATGATCTGGTTGTTTTTCTTGTTTTCTCCCAGGAATGCTGATGCTGAAAAATGTTTCTATAAACACCACTGGATATTATATCTGCCTTTCCAGAAATACTGCTGGAGAGAACAAATGTAATCTCACAGTGGCTATTCGACCTCGTAAGTATTTGGGGATGCTTGGATGGGGTAGACTTAAGTAGAAGAAAATAAACTCATCAGTTTTTAGGTCAGGCAGAGTAGTTCACAATAAAAATTATATGTTTTACTGGCAGATGCCTTCCAGAGTGCTGTCCTACAGTTAAGCATTGAATATTGCTTGTTCACTTTTTAGAGGCTTTCCTATATGACATTACCAGATCATCCTCCATTTATGTTTTGTCCACTCCTTTTGTGCCCCTAAAAGGTATATTTGCAGTATTTATAGTGATTTGTTATGTAGATGTTATGTTTGTTATGTAGAGCCAATTACACATCTCTGTGCCACAAAAAATTATTTCTAATTTTAAAAAATATTTTTAATTGATTGAACTGCTTTTGTTTGTTTGTTTCAGCCTATACTTCTTCTGGAATAATAATCTATAAGTGCTGAAACAGTTTTTAAAAAGGATCTTAACTCAAAACATTTTTCAAATTGTTGTGGTTTTTTAAAAAATTAGTGATGTTTTATCATTATGGGGGGGGAAGGGAGCTGTTTTATTGTTTGCACCTACATTTCAGTAAACTATATATCTGGGCAGTAGCTCCACAAATAAGGACATGTGTAAGCACATTTAGTAACTGTCTGAAGAAAGTATTGTCAGATGAAAGTCCAGATGCATTTTGTTTGTGCAACCTATTATGTTCCATCTACCAGAATGCCAATGCGCAAACAAAAAGATCTAGATTCTGTTCAATTAACTTGTTTATCAAGGGCAGTTTGTAGCAGTCTCTCAGCCCCCATTATAAATAATGACAGCAATTTCTGGCCACTATGATACTGGAAGTAATGAATACAATCAAAATTTTAAATGAGAAAAAAATATTGAATGTTCCAATCATGCCCACATGTCTACTTTCTTCCCATACAGTACAATCCTTAACTTAACTTCACACATCTTAAACATTTCTCACCTATTAATTAAATGACTCTCTGTGTTTATTAGTGTAGAGCAGCATTTCTCAAACTTGGGAACTTCAAGATGTCTGGACTTCAAATGTCAGAATTCAGCTCCCAGAATTTGGGGAAGTTGATGTCCACATTTACATTTTTTAAAATGCAGTAGAACAGGGGTCCCAACCCCTGTTTGGAACCAGGCCAAAGAAATAACGGGTGAGCATGCGCACAGCTGCACTTGCCACTTGTGCAGAAGTGCCCCTCATGCCCCTGTCCCCTCCCACCCTGCCTGTCCATAAAGCTGCAAAGGTTGGGAAACGCTGCATAGAAGATAGGCTTTTTAAAATCTTTGTTTACTTCCTGATAATTTTTTCAGTAATATTATTATTTCTTAATATTATTTCTTAATAATATTTCAGAAATAAATAATGTCAGAAATTCCATTTGAAATTATATATTGTTTTTACTTCAGGTATAAGTAATGTCAGTTACTATTCAGAGTCAGGTAGGCTAGAATCATATTCTACACCCAAGCAAACCATACACTGAGTTTTTATTCCTTTTATGAAATGTTCTGCTGCTTAATTACTCAATATTCTTTAGTACTCTGCTGATATTCAGGATATTTTTAAACATATTCAAATCCCTAACAAATGTCTTTTCCAAAACATAGCCAAATAGCTTATCAGTTCTGCAATAACTGCTAATCTTTTCTCTCTATAGCATCCATGAACATTGCTCTTTATGCTGGAATCATTGGTGGGATCCTTGCTGCTGTCATTATTATAAGTGTTTTGGTTTATTGTTGTTGCTGTAGGAAATCAAAGAATAAGGACTATGAGGCAACGTGAGTGTTCTTTGGTAAAAAATGTGGGGATGAGATGGGATGGGAAGAGATAGACTGTCTACTTTAAAGGTGGAATATAAATGTCACACCTAGGTTTTTATTCCTTAAGATTATTTGCAGCACTGTTCACAGTTGGGCTAAATAAAGCTTAGTAATGTCAGTATAGTTCGTAAAAATGGGAAATTTGCATACTGAGAATTAAAATTTAGTCAGTATTTTCCTGACTCTGCCACTATTATTCTACACCTCCAGATTTGCTCATGCCTGATAAGCAAAACCAAGTACAATCTTTCAGCATTCTCCTCGGGTGCATTGTTAAACCTTTCTATGCATTTTGCCCTTTACAAATGATTGGTGGATTTTAATTCCCATTCAATAAAACAATTTCCAACTTTAAAGCATTCTTCAAATTATACTATTTAGATGTAACACATTACTGCTTTATTGGGGATGTGTGTGCAGGAGGTGTAATCATGATAAACTAACTGTGTGAGGTAAATCTATTATGCCAGGAAAAATGCTATGACACATGAGAGCAAATGAAATAAAAATAGTAATTTAGAAATTACTTTACAATATTTTACTTTACAACATCATTCTTGAAGTTAAAAATAGATTGTTGAAAAGCACTTTTAATTTAAGCAATTAAAGTAGTACCTGAGATCTTGCAGGTACATTCTGTGTTCCAAACAGTCCCTTTATACATCAGACTGAAAAGTCGTTTTACTTTTGGCATATGGCCCTCAACATATTACAGAACCCTGGCCTGATTGATAAATTTCCATTCCTCGTTCAATTATAAAGCAATTATAAAGCTCCAGGCTTTCTTTTAGCTTATTCTAGATAATATAAATAGAACTGCTGGAAGACAATATGCAAGAATATAGGAAAATATTTCATTCTGCCACACTGAAATTTATCAGATAAGAACCAATTTTGACATTGTTTGGAATAAGAATTACTTGCTGCTCCCTACTTTTTAGGGTTGGTAAGTCACTTGGTAACACATACATCTAATTGAGTATTCCCAAGCCACTTCGGAAGTTTCAGATTTTAACAATTATGAGTAGCATAAATGGATTCATCAGACATCTTGAGTACATAAATAGACCAAAAGAAATTTAACTATTTCTCCTCAGCCCCACCTGTCTATTCATTTTCTTAGCATGTTTCTAATTAATCTGTTTTATTTCATACAAAAGGCACACTGGTTAAACAACAGAGAAAGACAGAAGAACACAAAGAATCAAGGATTGATTAACAGATAAACAATGTAAAGCAAAATAAACACAAGGAAAATTATCTGTGTAGCACATTTGGTTGAACTAAGGAAACTTAAATGATTAATTTAATGTTTTCTTAGTAATAGCATATCTACTTTTTAATGCTTATCCAAGAAAGGAACCTTAGCCACTTCTCTAGAGATCTACTTAAGAAATATTGGCCTTGCAGCAAACATAATTGTACCTTTCTTTTTACCAAGTCCGTCTGAATACAGGATTTAGTTACAGCAGATTAAAAACTTGATTTGGCCATTCAAGTTCTGAATTATTAGAAAGAGTCTGGTAGCATCTTTTCAAAATAACACATTTAATTTTAAGGTATAAGCTTTTGTGAGTTGCAGCTCACTTCATCAGATGTATGGAGTAATGTAACTTATTTAGGATTAAAGTACAATGGGAAGAAGTGAGGTGTGCAGAAGTATTGCATCAACTTATTTACGGTATGTAAACTCTGCTCTCTCACACTCTGTAATGCTGGTAAAGATTCTTTGTTCTAAAACTGCTACTTTGAGATCTGTAATAGAATGTTTCAGGAGGTTAAAATGTTTTGTTACTATTTTTGTCTTTGTTTTGAATCCTGATATCAAATTCTTTGTTTTGAATCCTGATACCAAATTTGTGTCTATAAATTTTTTTGTGCAAAAATGTCAGGGCTTGTGGTGGTCCTAGTTTATTAGTGTAGAGCAGTGTTTCTCCAACTTGGGAACTTTAAAATGTCTGGATTTCAACTGCCAGAATTTTGGGAGTTGATGTTCACTTTTTTTTATTTTAAAGCTGCCAAGGTTGACAAACAATACCACAGATACAAAGTAGACATTTGGCTTGTTGCAGGTCCCAACCGTTAAAGGCATTTTTACATGTTCTTTTTCTAATGTGATATATACCATTATCTGACAGTAATACCTCTCTGGATTCTATTAAATTATTATTAAATTAAATTCTATGTAAGACAAACAGACCAAACTGAGTTTATGTGCATCAGCAGGTTTCAGGCTATCTCAGAAAGTCTGAACAAACACAATGGGTTTTTTAACATATTACAAGTGTTATTTCATAATATAATTGTAATTTGACTGTCATGGAACCTTTCTTTAAATAACTCCCAACTTACTTTATCCCAGTGTATTATAAACTATAAAGCATTCACTGTAGACAAAGATCCACTAAGGATCATATTGTCTATGGTTATTTGGTGGTCACATTTTTCCAATTTATCAAGATGGATACAATGCTTTACTGTATCAAGTGCCTTACTGAAGTGTATTACACCCACTGCATTTCTCTGGTCAACTAATTTAATCATCTCCTCAAAGAAAGGAATATGATTTTGCTGGTATGACCTGTTTTTAACAGATGATATTTCTAGTAATCACCCTATTTTTTTTCTAAGTGCTTGCAAACCCATTGCTTAATTATGTTGTCTAGGATTTTCTCAGGTATTAAACTTATTGATCTGTAGTTTCCTGGGTTTAATCCCCTCCTTCTTAAACATTTGTCTGTTTTCCAATTTTCTAATACATCCTTATTCTCTAGGATTTCTCAAATACTTCAGCTAGTGGTTACATCTATCATTTCCTTCAATATCTTAGGATTTAGTCTAACCCAGGAGACTTGAATTCATTCAAAACTACTAACAATTTTACCAATTTCATACTTATTTTGGTCTACATTTCTTGTCCACTATCCACAGTGCTACTTCTGATAATTTGGGCTGCTATTTCAATTTGTGCAATTTCAAAGTAGGAATTAAGCAATTAAACTTTCTTGTTATCTGACATCATCTCACCATCTTCCTCTAAGTAGTGTACCAGCTGTTTCTTTGACTTTCCTATTCTTCTAGAAATAGCTAACGGATACTTTTTGTTTGTGATTTTTGGCATTGATAGCAAACATAACCTTATGCTGAGCCTCAGATTTCCCGGTCACACCATTGCAGATTCAGACTACTTCCTCATGTTTTGCTTTTCTTACATGGTCTTCTTTCCATTTGTTACACTTGTTTTGATTGTTTTTCTTTGTTTATTTATTTATTTATTTATTTATTTATATTTGAACTTTTATGCCGCCCCATCTCCAAAGACTCGGGGCGGCTCACAACTAAAAACACAGAACAATAAATATTTAAAAAGACATTAAACCAACAAGCCCAAATATAAGACACAACAATACAATAAAATACATTAAAAAAACCCATCCCTCCCCCCAAAGGAGGGTCACAGCCCGGGTTGTCAGAGAAGTCCTTACCAATACAAGAAAATATTTGTAGATCGAGGTTGAACTGTGAGGTCCTTGGTGGTTTCTTAGCTTGATTGTTTTCTTGTAAATGTTTCATTACCAAACTAGGTAACATAATCAGTGCCATTATCAGCACTGATGATGTTACCAGATGTAACATGTAGTGAACCATCTATAACAAAACAGCCAAACTCAGAGAGCGCCAAGGACCCCAGACACTGGTATCATTAGATGCCTCCTTCCTTGCCTTTCTCCATCCACTTTGGTATTGAGTTTGGAGCCTCAGTTACCTCATTTTTCAAGAATTTTCCAACTCTCTTGAACTGTTAATCTGAATCTGAAAAGATGCTACTACACTCTATTTTTTGGCTACAATAGACTAACAGAGTTGTCCTTCTAAATGTTCTTCAATAATGATTTTATGATTTTTATGATTGCAAACTACCTAGAATAGCTTCTTAGGTGAAATATGCAGCATATAAGTTTAAGAAATAAATGAAGTAATTATTATAACTATTTTTAAATAAAAAACTCATCCTCTGAATTAATCATTTTATGTCTAATTTTTAGGGAGACAGAAAATACATTCCAACCTAAACATGAGAATGTTCAAATCCGGGGACCTTCTATGGAAGAGATTGAGGATGAAGGCGAAGATGAACGAAGGCCACATGTGTGATTTGTGTTTCAGTTGTCTAGAAGCAAACACTTCCAAATCCTTCTTTCCAAAAGGAAGAGAAAAAAATGATTTATAATCAATATTACTTGTTGTTCAACAAATGGGACTTTAAAATATGCATTAGAAGTGGGATGAAATAGAGGATGAATAACCATTTAAAAGATACAAGAGAAGGATAAGAAGGAGGCACAAAGCCGAGTAAGAAGAGCTGAAATAAAAGGTACATCAATTTCTGGGATGTTTCTCAAACGCTTGCTAGAAAGAAAAGAAAAAGAAACTTGGGAAATGTTATCTTATACCATGCATTTTATGCAAATACTTTATGAAGCAGATGAAAATTCTTCAACATTGATCTTTTCTGCCGCATTTGGAAAACAGAAGCAAAATTAAACTCATCTCAGTTGCTATGGAATGCTTTTATAGTGTAAGACAAATATAAAAAAAATCTATGGCTTCTGTTATGATTAATTAGTTATCCTGCACCATCTAGGCACTGGATACTTGATAATCATTCGGCGGACAGGGTGCAAATCATACTAAAGCTATTAAGACAATGCTTGTTCCCCTACTATTCCACTGATGACATATATATTTAGAAAGATGCAGATTTTCCCTAAATTGTATATATTACTCTTGCTATATTCACTACTTCACTATTACAGGTATCTATTGAGCAATATGTGCATCCATTGTGTCTCCAACTGCCTCCCTTATTTTGTTTCTGGGTTTTTATTTAAATAGTCATGCTCTCTTCTGATGCACTAACACAAGCAACCACACAGCACTTGTTCAGAAAGGAAACTGTAGGTGCCTCTCCTGCCATTCAGAAATATTTAAGTTTCGCTTTTGTTTTCTGCTTTTTTCTGCTTTCTGTTAGCGCTGCACCAAAGCCAGTGCAATTATGCTAACTAACTAACTAACTAACTAACTAACTAACTAACTAACTATATATTGGCAGAAGCACAAAGCCGAAGGCACCAGCCTGAAGATGGCGAGTGGGATCTCGTCGAAACGTTGCCAAGGTATTCTCATTCTTACACGGGACAAGACCCGAATACACCAAGACCTACCTACCTATATCTATATATATCTATATATCTATATCTATATCTATATGTTTTCGTAGATTTTCACGGGTAAAGGTATGTAGGTCTTGGTGTATTGGTCTTGTCCGGTAAGATGAGAATACTTGGTGACGTTGACGAGATCCACTCATCTTCAGGCTGGCACAAGCACAAAGCCGAAGACACCAGCCTGAAGATGGCGAGTGGGATCTCGTCGAAACGTCACCAAGGTATTCTCAATCTTACACGGGACAAGACCCAAATACACCAAGACATACATACATACATACATATATATAACACACACACATGCACGCACACAATTGCAGCTGGCTATAGCTTTGTATATATGATCTATTAATTTTTATGCTAATAATTTGCTACATTTTGGAAGTTGATTTTTTTTACTTAAAAAATGTTGAGATATTTCAACACTAGTAAGCTGTTAGTCACACATCAGGCAAATGGGAACAGAATGCCTTGCCTAATTATTGCATTGTTATCACTATTTTGTTAGAATGTAGCATTTAGTGAATGTTTAGTAATATTTAGTGGACAGAACAGCTGCAGGAATTGGGTATGTCTAGTTTAGTGAAAAGAGGGCCTAGGGCTGACATGATAACAGTGTTTGAATATTTGAAGGGTTGCCACAAATAAAAAGGGAGTCAGCCTATTCTCCAAAGCACCTGAAAGCCACCAAAGCAATGGATGAAAAATAATCCAGGAGAGAACCAACCTCGAGCTATAAATTTCTTGACAGTTATAACAATTAATCAGTGGAATGACCTCCAGAAGTTGTGAGTGATCCAACACTGGAATTTTTAAGGAAGACATTGGACAACCATTTGTCTGAAGTGGTATAGGGTTTTCTGCTTTAATGGGTTGGACTAGAAGACCAGCAAGGTCCCTTCCAAATCTGTTATTCTGTTATTTTTTTATGGCATTAAATCCCTTACTATGAAAACATGTATGTTCATCAGTGATACCAAAATATATAAAAATGTACACAATCTTTCAGAATCTGCATTAGAATTCTATTTCAATGTTTCATTCCTTTTTTATTTGGCTGGTTTTGAACCGAAATACAATTAAAATAATTTTGTAAGCCAAGCAAAGGGTCTGCAGTTTTTTGTAGAAATAGAAGGAAAAGCATTAATGTTATGACACTAATGCTCATTAACAGGTCACTTCAACTTACCTGATGCCATGAGACCGAAATATGTCCAGTTGTAGTCAATGGCAGTTTTAAAGTTGGCATAGTATCACCTACATCATATTAACTCAAAATTGATTCCCTCACTCTCCCCAAAAACAATCTATTCATGGACTCATGTGGAAGAACTGGCAATATTTGGCCAGTTTGGTCTATCTGAGATAATAAGAACAGCTCCCCTTTTCCTTATATTCCCACATAGCACTCTTTCCTATACTTAAGTGTCCCTTATCTTCCAAAATCCTTCTCTTCAGGCCCCCTTTCCTTCTGAAATTGGGAGAAAGTGCCCTAAATTGCCATGCTTTCAGTAATAGTTCCACTATCCAATATATAGTCATCATGATTGTTATGATATGTACAGAATAACCCTTGAGTAACAAGGATATGCACATGGAAAACGTTTATGAGAGTAGTTATGAATAATTATTCAGCCACACACAGATACACTAAATTGAGTTAAAGTTTACTCTAAGAAATAGCACAGTCCAATAAATGGTCCAGGTCATATACGTTTAACAGTCCAAATAATATCCAATTACAAAGTCTTCTTACCGGTTGCAAGTCATTTACAGTAAACAAAGATATCAAAGTATAAGCACAGCATAAATATAACAGAGAAGCTTAGATATTAACAGAATGTCAGACAGAGCAAGCTATGATCTCTAGCTCTCTCTTATGGTAACCTACAATACAATCAACCAATCGGAATACAGCATAAATCAATACAGTGATTTTTTCTTAAAGCTACAAACATACATTGCTTGTTTATATATTGCCAACCCAACTAATTGGTATACAGATTCCTAACAATGATGAAGAGCCACCAGTTTTCTTATTCCCATAAAGTATGTCCAGCAACATGCAAAAATGTCAAGCTTACAAGCATTACATTCACTGGTTTTTTCATTATTATTAAATTTGTTTGCAACCCATCTTACAACAAGGCGATTCTTTTTTAAAAATGTTAATATCTTTTTGTTTTATTGTTCTCTTAAATAGTTAAAATATGGAGATCAAGTAAACATCAAATAATAGGATTCACCAAGACATTTTCACAGATGCTTAGAGCCAGAAGCTCATCTCTTTTCACAGAAACTAAATATAGTACAGGAAAAACTCAGTGCCTATACCTTAATAGCAGCCCAGACTTCATCTCTCCTATTGTCACAATAATCTGCAGGGTGAGCAAGGGATGATCCAAGACACTGGGAAAGTAAGGGGCTGGCTGAATAGCACTGTATTACATTAGCTGATCACCAATTAACACTGTTAATTCAGTGAAATAGACTTGTGTCAGGAGTGGACCATGTACTGGGTGGAGATTTTTGCATCCAGAAAAAAAAAACACCATAGAACATTGTTATTATGAATCCTCGATTCCCACCAGACTCCCATATTTTTGCCTTTGCCCGTAGTATAATTTTTGGAAAAGATAAATTCTGTTATTCCAATAAATGAGCAAGCTATTTCTCTCTCACTTTTCTAAATATACATTCCAGAGACCAAATCTCACAACTGGATATTCATTCCCAATGGATTTTTGGAAAGTACCATAATTTTATAGGTTGACCAATCTGAGATTAGCAAGTTAGTTTTATTCTTGTTTAAACAATGTTCAGAATAGTCATCCATACAATTATATAAGCCTTCCCATTTCACAAAATATAAAACTTTACTGATAGAAGAGAATATTTATAGCTCAGGATTGGTGTCCTTGGTGATCTCTGAGCTTGGCTGTTTTCTTGCAGACTTTTCATTACCAAACTGGATAATAGCAGTGATGAAGTTCTAGAAACAATTAAAGCACTCTAAAACATCCTAAGTAAACCCAAAGACCTAGCAGCTCCAAAAGTAAAGAAAACAAAACAAACATTACAGCATATAAGGACTGTAACCGCTGCTATGCAAGACAAAAAGACATAAGAGTAGCAGAGTGAATCTGTGAACACCAACTAGCAATCAGAAGACATGATGAAAATTCCTTAAATTCACAGCATATGAGCAGACTTAATCATAGTTTTAAGTGGGAAGTTGTGAGCATCCTAGACCAAGACAAGTCACACATGCTAGATAGAGAATTCCTGGAAACCTAACACTCAGATTAGCCATCAACAGGCACAGAGATAAACAACATCTACCTATCCTTCAAAAGAGACAATAAAAAAGAGAAAAGGAAACAAAAACCTAAAACACTTTCTCAATCAATACCCAGATGAGCTGAGATTAATACAAGATTAACACTAGACCAGCAATCCAGAAATACACCAAATAACTACCAACTCAGACAAACAAGCTAACAGTAAACCTCAGCCTAATCAAGGAACCACCAAGATGACTCCCACCAACACTCACAGGGCAAGCCACTAGTATATAAAATGAGAGCAAGCCCTACTCCCTTGTAGCACTAATGATATTAGTTTAATAATGAAACATCTGCAAGGAAACAGTCAAACTCAGGGAGTACCAAGGACCATAAAACATGACCAATCACATGTTAAATCTCTCTTTCTCTCCATCAATGTTTTTAATTTAATTGTATTTAATGTTTCTCTCTCTGTGTGTCTTTTAAATGCTGCTGTCCATATGTGACTCTTTGGGAGAAGAAATGACAGATAAACAGCCTTTTCTAAATAGAGGGGAAAAAACTTGCTTGAGAGGGAGATCCCACAACACACAGATATTAGAACCAGCAATTTCAGCAGCATTTGAAGGATGGATATAAGGTTATATATTTTGTAAAAGCCACTGAACAATAAGTGTGCAGTTCAAAGGATCACTGGATCAAATGAAAATTCAAATTTGAAGAATTGATGGCCCTTCTAGAAATCAATTCATAAAATGTTCTAAGCATCCCACTTCCAGATATAACTGAAATACATTTTGCTTGGATAATCATAGCATAGAATTAATAAATGCCATGAATTTACCTAATTTTACTCAAGTTAGCTTATTCAAATCAGTTTAGCAAGAGCCTTAATCACTAATCACAGCTTCAAATGTATTCAAAGTTATGCAAGTTTGTACTTTACAAAATTTATTGGCCATACATATCCATTCCAGTTAATCTTTTGTCATTAGGTTAAGCATTACCTGCACCATACTAAGTAAAAAGCTATTTAAAGCTGCTGCAAGTTTAAAAATAAAATACTTGCAAACAATAAGAGCACAGTTCTCCTTTTTGTGTTATGGTACTGAATTAAAACTGTTAAAACTGTCATTCAGTTTTTGAGTTCTAAGTAAATGAGGTTTAAGAACAGTTCTAACCTATCATTTATTATTGCTCTAGACAAGAACTTACTGAAAAACATAGAACTTGTGATGTCATTGGGGAAGAATGTGAGCTTATTGTTTCTGAAAGGTAGACAGGCTGCCAAAGATGTGACTAGGATGGTGAATGTCTTGTCCTTGATATACCTCCTTCTCAAGAGATTGATCCTGAATTGAGTGATGAGTTATGGGGATGATGGAGGGCGAGAGAAGCGGGGGAGGGAGAGCATATCAACTTCTTTTGCTACGCATTTTTATGTTCTCACCTGAATTGTTTGCAATTGTGCCTTTAGTAACTCCTTTGGAAAAGGAATGCAGGAGCTGTTAATGACAATTTGGTCCTTGAAAAGAGGAAACTATAATAAACTCAAAATAAAGCTATGATTGTTTAAGAGGCAAAAAAAGAAACTCTTGGCAGGCTTTCAAGAGCCTGTTTTGAAAACCTGTAATAAAGTTGCATTTTTGTAATCCTTGATCTGACCTGATGCAAAAAAAAAGATCTTTAGCAACTTCCACCCATTTTGCCGTATTATCATGTGATGGGATCCTAGTTATCATTTCTCATAGTTCAAAACCACATCTGACTACACTCAATTTTATTAAAATCAAGAACTACAGGATTCTATTATCACTTTCACCCTCAATGCTACTTCCACCTCTCAATTAAGTCTTCCTTATTTAGTGCTATGGCATCAAGCGAAGCATAGTGGATTCTCTTGTATCTTCGTCCACATTCTGAAGAAGAAAGTTGACAAAAAGAAAGTCCAACAAGGAGGACTGATTTTCTTGTGTCTTCTTCTACCTTACGAAGCAAGTTGTTGACAAGTCAAAAGTTCCTGAAAAGAACATGCTTCAGAGACATGTCAGGCCACTTTGTCTATTATTATGAACCCATGTGTTCTAATTTGTTTTTGCAAGTATCATCCACATCTTTCCCTTGGATGGGAAAACAAGAATAGACACAGAGAGCAGAATGAATTTATTTGTTCATACATACAGATAATGCTTTACAATACTGGCAAGTTCATTCATTTGAATTT
This sequence comes from Naja naja, assembly GCA_009733165.1. Lineage (NCBI taxonomy): Eukaryota > Metazoa > Chordata > Lepidosauria > Squamata > Elapidae > Naja > Naja naja. Next base: position 21,803,551 of record CM019152.1, on the reverse strand, counting down.
CTGAATGCAACTGAATATTTAAACATATACTTCCTCTTTCTTTTGCTTGTCTTCCTTTTAAACAAATGATATCCTTTAACAAAATGAGATAAAACTATAAAAGTACATAAATAAATAAAGCAACTGGCTGTTCTCCAGTCATGGGAGTCATCTGTTACATCTTTCCTGTCTGTATTAAGAGCTATGCTTAAAATTTGATATATTACTTTGGAATAAAGTCAGATGCCTAGCAAGGACTGGAATAAAGGCAATACAAGTAGGGTAGACATCAGCATTAGGGTCAGCACGCATCATGTCAATATTAACGGTGGTCTGGGTGGATATCACTTAACTCAATAAATGAGTACTAAAGAAAAACCTTCTGTAAAAAGATAATTAGGTTTTATTAAGTAATAATTTGTAAACTGCCATTAATAAGTAGGCAAACTGCATATTGCAGCTAAAATAGGACATATTAGAACGCATAAGCATATTAGAACGCAGACACCCCCACCTTTACATTAGGATGAATATGGATGTTCATCCTTCAAATGTTGGTGGGCTACAGCTCCCATGATTTCTCAGCACTGAACAAACTGGCAAAGAATGATAGACGTCAACAACAACTGGATGCCTCACTGCAGATTCCTATTGTGTATTGGTAGATTAAGAATATCTGCCAAGCATTAACTAGACAACTCAGGTGCAAATTACAGCTAGAAGTTATAGTTTTTGTTTCCTTATGACACAATCCCATATGTTTTCAGTGATTTTTCTTTCCCTTTTCTTTCCTTCTTTCATTTACCAATTATCTAATACTGGTAAATCAATAATTTCTGACACAAACTCATTTATCTCACATAAAAAAATGCTAGTTTAGTCAGACCGACAGGGTCAGTTAAGTTTGTGGAATCAATTTTTTAAGATCAAAACCCCTTTTCTACACAGGACATGCTGACTTTCCTGTTTTTGTAGAAACTCCCATGCTCCTAGAATAGCATAGTATGTTTCCTGCTACACTATAAACATGAATATCAACTAATGTAATTAATCTGCAAACTTTGTAAGTTCCTCTCACAAATTACTACTCGTTAAACATTTTTATATACTTTGCTCTGAACCCTAATCAGCACAAGTCACATATATTTATTTTACCTGATTCTTTGAGAGACCGTTTTATCATAGAGAAATATAGTAAATCAATGGAATTAAGACCACTATACTCCTTCAGGAAGAAAAGATTTGAGGAAAGAAGAAAAACATCTATCACATCTTACCATCACCTAAAATCTTGGGGTGTATGGAATTTCTTGAAAATGGCGATTAGAATAACTTGTTAGGGCTTAATTCAGAGTTGAGGGAAAGGTGTGTGAGCAGAGACAATACAAAGATTACATTAATAATAGCATGCTTTATTCTCTTTTCAAAAGATTTATAAAGTAACTCTTAAAAATTAGCTTCTAGGTGTTTCAGGATATTGGCACGTCATGGATGTTGCGGATAATACTAGGCAGACAAACACCACCGAATCCCTATCTCACAATTAAAATCTTCAGCAGATGCACGAATAGAAAAAAATTACTCCAGATGCATGGAAACTCTTTGGACATTATACCTATGCATTAGCTCGGACTAAAATAATCTCATTTATAATGACACAATTCCTTTTATACATATGCGGGCCAATTTATTTGTATGTTCTTCTACTTATAAATAGGGAGCCAATTTAGTGTAGAGGTTAAGGCATCAGGCTAGAAACCAGGAGACTATGAGTTCTAGTCCTCCTTTCTCAGCCCAAGGAGGCAATGGCAAACTATTTCTGAAAAAATATTGCCAAAGAAACTATTGCCAGGAATCAAAAACTGACTCAAATATTATACAATATTATATAAATATTGTATAAAATATTGTACAAATATTGTATAAAATCAAAGTTCAGGTATTCCTGGACTTGCAACCACTTGCTTACTGAGTGTTCAAACTTATAAGGCTGAAAAGTGACTTACAACCCTGTCCTCAATGACCATGGTGGCATTTCCATGGTCACATGATCAGAATTTTGATGCTCGGCAGCTGGTATTTATGACATTTCTAACGTCCCAGGGCCACATGATCGCTATTTGCAGTTTTTCTGGATGACTTCTGACAAGCAATCAATGGGGAAACCCAGATTCCCTTAACTATGTGGTTCACTTAACTACTGTGATTATCTGCTTAATAGCCATGGTTAAAAAAAAGAAGATCATAAAATTTTGTGTGTTTAACTGCCTTGCTTAGCAACATAACTTCTAGTCCCAATTGGGTTTGTAAGTAGAGGACTCGCTGTATATCCATGTTGATTTATGTTGCTTAATTTTGCAGTCTTTTGCAGGGCTTATCCTAAGAAGAAAGATTATTCAATAAATACACAGGGATGAATGGGAAAAAATTAGAATAACAGGAAAAAAATTCCCAGAATCCTTAACAATTTCCAAGTTGGGATGAATGCTGAATTAACTTCCATCACTCACTGAAGTATACCCAGGGATAAGGGTTATGTAGCAATATGAGCTTGGGCACCCTTGTTCTGAAAAGCCCAACTACTTCAGTTGCATACTGTATTTTTGCAGTTGAAAAAAATGCTGAAAAATTATCTCATGTATAGAATCAACCATTCATTTTGTTCTGTTATGTGCATAGCAAAGCTTAATAAAGAACACCTCCTTGCTATCAAAGCAGTAGGGATCCAAATTTTAAAAAGTCAGTTAATGTTAAAAAAATAATGTATTATGATTGGTATTAATTCAATATGATTGGAATTTCTGCTATACAAGTGTTTCATTCCTGACAGCTGCACATCCTCTTGAGAATTCCTTGAAATGACAGCTCCAGATGATTCATTCACAGATGACTGGATTCAATGGAAAATATATTTTATCATTAGCTCCCAAAGCAACATATAATGTATCTCACCCATGCATATTAGCATTTGTACCTAAGAATGCTCATTAAAATACAAATTTAATTTAGACCAATACATTAGAATTCGAGAGGTGCCCACAATTTGATACAAGATAGGGAGCCTAGATAAATGTTTTAAATAAATAAATACACTTCTAATGTAACAGGGACTGTGTGAATTTTAAACTATAGTTAAGTATAAGTTTGATTTTATACAATCTTATTTAAAAAATAGCATTGGAACCAAATGACAAAATGTAAAATGTGTTAGTATGTTGTGTTTTACTTGCTAAATAGAAGTAAAGGGATAATTTGGATGGGGAACACAGGTAAGTGATCCCTTTGGAGAGTTGTTCGTAGGCCTATCATGCTCAATATACAAATTATTTTTCTTTTCTGAAACTTCTATTTGTGCATAGAACAATGATGCAATTTTCATACCTCACTCACACAAAGCACTGTCAGTTCAGGCAATGTGAGTGCAACGTGTCTGTACAGCAGTGTTATCTACATTTGCTTTCATATTATTTTATGTTACATTCTGCAATTTCCCATTCCTATATGGCAGACTTTGGGCACAAAAAAATTCAGGCAAAAATTAGAACAGCAGTTTAATATTGATTTCAGAAAGACTGATATAACATGGTTTTGATTTATAAGTATCCTGAAAGAAAGTAACACTGTGAACATCAGGAATATATAATTTGAGGGAATAAATAATCTTTATTACCTTGTTATGGCATTTTCAGAATAGCAGAATAACTTCTACTTCGATTTTTCAATTGTCTAATTCCTGGGTACTGTAAGAGTTTGTAACCAGCTGCACAAAACCTAAACAACAGCCATTTGGTATTAATTTACAAAATTGTCTTTTGCTAAAGATTTCTTTATGCCATATAAAAAACAAAATTAACCAGTAGAAAAGCAAAAAAAGGTGGCTAATCTTTGTACTCTGAGTAATGTACTATAGGCTTTAGCAATCAAAGCATTGCTTGAAAAACTAGTCTTACTGATTTCACTATTCAGTCTTCTCTAATTTTCATTAAACTTTCTTAATCAGAGAAATATTCATCACAGCCTGCCTTACAGCAACTAAACATGTTAAAGAACAAAATTTTCCTAAATGATTTTTTCATAAAAATATAATATATATAGCAGATAAATGTAAATGAATTATCTAATGATAATTATAATCACATATACAGAAGAATCAAATGCTTCTAAACGTTGGACTACTTGAAGGTGCTTTCCAAAAACTGTGCGATTCCTCTTCCACTTCTAGGGTTGGGTGAATGCATCGTTTTCACTCCTGAGGGAATTACACCTTTAAAAAATGCACTACTGTCAACTGTCAATATATAAGCTACATTGCTTTACACCAGGGGTATCAAACACACGGCATCACGACAGCATCACATGATGTATCGGGACTTTTTTTCTGTTCACTAAAGCAGGTTTGGGTGTGGCCAGCATGACACATATGGCCCATGGGCCAGGAGTTTGACAGCTTTACTTTACACAGAATTACAAAGAACTTACACAAATTTAACATCATACATAGTCCATATATTCATCCATCACAACTGAAAACAAGTATGCATAGGAAATAAAAAGAACCTCTATTCCACAGAACTTTAGCAGATAGGGAATGGGATATTATTTTTTTTCAAAATGGGTAGATAGGAAAGATACGCTGACATTGAGTTCAATTCTTGTGATGATATGGACACAACCATTATGTTTTCTTGAGAATGGCTTGCCACTGGCTTCTTCTAGAATGAGTTGTGATTTCCTAACTTAGCTATCTGACTTGTGTTTCCAATAGTTTCCTATCCAAGTACTACCCAAACCTGATCCATTTAATTTCCCAACAGAGACAAAACTGGCTAAGTGCTGTCTTGAAGCCAAAGCTAATATAACCACTTCAAACAGAGTCATATTTAGAATTGTTAGGAATTATTGTAATGTTTGTATTTGTTCAAGAAGTAGCAAGCTTAGCTGAGGTGCCAGTAAATACAATTGGTCAACAATACAACATACTTATTTGTGATTGAATACAGCTAGTCTGCCTTCCCAACCCTGGGAATGGAGGGGAGAAGATAGCTTCTCAGATTTCTCTGAAAATGCAGCTATTATGGTAATGCCAAAGAATAAAGCAGGAAGCAGTTTACTTTATTTAACACCTTTTGCCAAAACAGTATCATTAGCTAGCTTGAGAAAGGTCAACTGCTTACATTTTTTCCAAAGAAAAAGACTAGAAATGCACAACCTATACCTCCTCAGAACCATTTGTCTGACCTTCCAAAAATTTACAACCATACTACCTGATTTAAATGTTAAATAATTATATTAAATAATTATCAGGAATTAACTATAATTTAATTTAGTTATTTTTCAAACTTTTAACAACTAGAATAATTTTATTATTTTTATTAACCATGCCCAATTTAAGAGTGGCTTTAGTAGATAAAGCTTATTAAGACCTGACATACGTAAGCATATACTTCAATACTTTTATTAGATTTCAATCAGAATTATTTTTTAAGAGTAGTATGTTACCCTCACATTTGAACTTGCAAAATAAATCTCTACTTACCACTACAAGGTGTGGCACCATGATCCGTATTAGGAGATGTAAAATAACTATCATTTCCAGTGCTTTCGATTTTCTCTTTCTGCAATTCAAACACAAGATTACCAATATATATATTTATATATATGCTATAAAGAGACTGAAATTTTCAAGTTTTCCCTTTCCTATTTCATTCACTAGATCTTCAAGGTATTTTTGCAAAGAAAGACAAAGTGGATTTAATTTTTAATAAACTTCAGTGTGCCAACAACCAAAACCATTAATCTACTTTCGAACTTATATCTTGAAATGCAAATTTTACAAAACAACTTATTGTACTATTAGTAGTAAAACATTTTGAAATAATTATTAAAAATAGAAACGTAAATGATGTATCTTCAAGTACTAAAATTTGTCAGAGTCTACAAAAGATAGAATACCAGAGTTCATGAAACTTTAAACTTTCAATGTTGTGAAATAATAGTCATTTGTCTGTAGACCATTTTTTTTCACATTTGAAAGATTCAATCAAACATTTTTTATGGTGAACTTCAGTCAAGTGGCAATGTTGCCAATGAGTGATGGCTTCTGCCTTGCTATTTTCCCATGAATCCTATTTTTACCCAGTGGTTTACTGAGAATGGAGTGATGACACAGAATTTACCCAAGATAAAAGACGCCTGGAGTTCCCTGGATGTTTTTCTGAGGTTTTCTGTGACTTACTGGACAATTTTAAGCAGCACTCATAAAGTTATATCACAGGATAACCATTCTTAGGAAGACTTATTATTGGCCCAAATCATCTCCATTTCAAAATGGTATGTTAAGTAATTAGAGAATATCTGCAACCAAACAACCAAGCGCACAGAACACTAAGAACTCAACACTTCAATCCAGAGTTACATATAATCTAGTAAAATTATATTTCTGACTAAGGATTGAGGAAGATCCAGATCTTTAGAAACAGTTTTGTAACTTTTGTATACAACATTGTCTCAAGCCCGCCCCATTTGTCCCAGTGTCTGCTACAGATCCTGTCTGCTAAGGAACTGAAGATGGGACCAAGAAGAAGAATCTTTTGGCCCTAGCAGATCATTCTACCATGATGGGTGAAAACTACTCCCTCCCATTTGGCCTTCCAGAAGTATATCAAAACTTGGCCTTGCTGGTTGGCCTCTTGGCTCTTGTTCATTTTCATCATTTTAACTATTTTTCACTTGTTTGTATAAGTTATTCTGACCAGAGTCTCCTTGTAGTGGAGATGTGTGGCACAGACATTTAATAAATAAAATAAATTTAAAAAATCAATACATTTTGTGGAGAACTTCAGATTATCTCTCAGAATTGTAAATCATATGCTTCTGGAATCTCCTGGTTAACAACTTCACTGTAAGTAGGCAAAGGAAATAAAGTTATGAGATTCATAAAGGACATAGCTGTCCCAAACTAGTCCTGGTTGTTTAATGAAGTGTTCACAAAACTGGCCATAGTTATTGTTTTAAATGAATTGCTTGAACAGAGGAGATACTGGATTATTTTATGAAATAAATGAAAGAACCAAGCTTTGAAGTGCTGATAACTTCCAATGGAAAACATAGAAGAAATTGCAAAGGGGGAAAATATCTAGCTGAAGACTTACTGCACCACTTTAAAGCATAAACTCAACAATCACACTCTTTCTCATTCTCTCTCATACCACATGTTCCAATAAAATAAGCAGTTTAACAGAAGAAAGAAAAACAGTTAAATTAGAAAACTAACCTGGAAGCGTCCAGCATCCAGCACTACCATTTTAGGATTTGTTGTACTCTTGCAGTTCTTCTCAGTTAGTGGTAAATGAGATGCAGTTAAATGGATTTCATACATATTTGCTAAAGAATTGCTGATGCAGTATCTAAATTGAATAGCAAAAGCACATATTGAGACAAACTGTGTAACTGTCATAGCTGAAGAGAAATCCACATTATTTAATATAAGTATTTAATATATTATATTAAATACATGTGGATTTACATGTACCAAGATGGCATCTTAACTGGAAGTAAATCCAAGTAATTTTGTCTGCGTGGTCTGCAAAACATTTTCTCAAAATCTTCTCTAAGGATTTGAGAACAACGAGAAATCAAATTCCATCACTAGAAATGATTCACTGAATCATTGGTTTTATTTATTTATTGGTTTTATTTAGATTAAAATATATTCTTACTATATCACCAACAATATAAAAATAGCAGAACCTTAAGACAATTGCTGATTGTCACAAGAGTCCACAAATTATTTGCAAAATAACCCCAGACACTACACAGCTAATATGCCTTTCCAAAAGTTGTTTCTTCTTCCTCCATTCAATTGTGTCAGATTATTAGAGACTGCCTGGATAAGTCCCTACACTTTTCTTGGCAAGATTTTTCAGATATGGTTTACCATTGCTTTCTTCCAAGGGCTGAAACAATGTGATTGGTCCAAGGTCACCAGTTACTTCATATGTAAGGTAGCACTAGAATAACAATCACTCAGTTTCTAGTTTGTTTCCTTAACCAGTATATTGAACAGCTTTTTATTTTTAACCAAAGTGCAAAAGCTTTATAGAAAGTAAAATAAAAATGTATACTTACGCAATTTTCTTGCATGTAGCGAGAGCACAGAATACAATATCATTTTTTTCATGCCACTCACATCTAAATAGAAACCATATTTTCATAATGAATACAGAATTTCAAATACACCTTGCATCAATAAGACAGAATTTGGAATGCTAATTAATATTGTTGAGCTAAGGCATAGGTATCAACACGTTTTCAGTACAAGGTGGTCTTGCAATTTTCTGTTTATATAGTTCAAGATTTTTAAACATTTTCAAAAGTATCTCAAAAGTCTAGGTCTTTAAGATGCCAGAAGACTAAAATCAAAACTACTTTGGTTAATCACAATGTTTTCTCCATTAAAACATAAAATTTGCTAAAAAAGTAAATGTAAAATATACATGTATATTTTACGCACACACAATATCTAAGTATTATAATTCTGTTGAAAAAATAACTAAAACAACTTTCGCTGTAATTATTAGTTGTTCACCCTCTGTATAACACTTTTGGCAACTGTTTAGCGGATTAAAACATTATACTTTTTGCTTTGACTATTTTGTAAAATCCCTTAAACCACTCCTTTCCAAACTTTTTCTTTCATTATCCAAACTCACTTATCAGAAGATCCAAACACACTTCAAAAACTGATTGTAAGTACTTTCTCTGAGCATTGTCATGACTTTGAACAGTTGTTAAATGAATGGTTGTTAATTTGAGGATAACCTGAATCATTAAAAACAATATTACTGAATGATCTTTACATTATTTCAACAAATCACCATTGATAATTTCATTGATTTTCATCTTAATAGGAATACTTTAGGAGAATTTTCTAATATATTTTAGTGAAGTTGTAATCGTTACGTCAAGTTAAATATGCCTAGGTTATTGCTACCTAAAGAAAAACTATTTTTTACCCAATTTGAGCTAACTTCCCCAGATTTCAGAAGCACTGCCTTAAGCAGAGACCACTGTGTGCTTTTGCCCAGAGAAATTTAGGTCATGCACTTTACTACTAGACTTTTTTTACTCAATTCCAGTCATGAATACAGGTAATTCTTGGATTACAACTTCTGTCACTAAGTGAAGCAGTTAAGTAAAACATCACATGAGTAAATATACTTAGTAATAGCAGTCCTGGGTATGGTTGTTAGGCAAGGATCTCATACTTTTCCTGCCCTGCATCTCCATTTCTACTTTTCCACCAACCTATCGTCTTCTCCATCTCTGCCATTTTTTAGTCTTTAAGTCATGGTGGCGCAGTGGCTAGAATGCAGTACTTTTGGCTACTTTTGCTGACTGCCATTTGGCAGTTCCAATCTCACCAGGCTCAAGGTTAACTCAGCCTTCCATCCTTCAAATATGGGTAAAATGAGGTCCCAAATTATTGGGGGAAATATGCTGACTCCATAAACCGCTTAGCGAGGGCTGTAAAGCACTGTATTTACTCTAAGGCTAAGTGCTATTGCTATTAAACATTTTATTAGATCATAAGATTAAAATACAAAAATATATGATGGATAAGATGGCAGGCACTGCATTATGCCACCTATCTGCTGCTGTCTTCCCCATCGCTAAACTAACCTTGGTCTACTTTGCCTCCACTGGATTCTGCTGGTTTCCACAGGGTCGACAGGGATTCTGTTGGCACTGGATTTTATTTCCCCCACACCCTGTCACCTTGGCTGCAGGGCTCCTGGTAGGCCTGCCAGATGTCAGCAATCTCAGCCGATCACTGGCCTAGAGGCTCTACATGCTCTGCACAAAGTTCTACTGCTGCCCTGAAGAAAAGAGGAAGCTATCTAGAGAGATCTCTCTGGGTCCTACTGCACACCAGGACGCTGCAAGTTCTCCATGCCACTGCTGGCCTGGATGATCCTGCCACCGGGTAGCAAAGAGGGGGTATTTTTGCAAGTCCTACAACTGCTGAAGCAGGATAAGTCCACCAGGATGTGGCAGCTAGGGAGGCACTGCATAGCATGGCTGACAGAGGCCCCATGCAGATTTTGGTTGGTGTTGGTGAATCCAGCAGAGGAGAGGCAAAGCAAAGACAACAACAAAGGTCAGCTGGGGACAGAGAGGATGGCAGCAGAGAGGACAACAGCAGAAGGCAATGGCTTCATCTCAGTTGTGCTATATAGGGCAGCCAAAAAAAAAAGAGAGATATATTGAGGGGTGATAGGTGGGCGGGTGGAACTGAAGTGGGCAGGGAAGAAGGAAATGAATGTGGGGTACTGCAATAGTCATAAATGTATGCTGGTCGCCAACCAATTATCACATGTCACATAGATAAAACATTGCAAAACAGAGATGTACAAGTTTATGGCTCTTTCGGAAAGTAGAAAGAAAAAGAGATTACAAAATATACCTAGTATTTCCTGAGTAATCCCACATGGAAGCATCCAGTGTGTTACACACCCAAGTTTTAGAAGGTTCTTTTTGAAGTTTTTTATAATACAGCTCCAAAACAAGATCCTCCACATTTAAAAGCTTTAGATGATTGACTTTGCCTATTAGGAAAATAAGTTTCAACATCAAGAATATTACAAAACATTTGTTAAAAATATTTTCTCTATTATAAAGGTAACAGTTTCTTACCTGTTTCTTTAGCCATATATTTTAGGCACCAGTTAACTCTGAAGTGATCATCAGACTACAAAAATAAATATTTGGAATTAAATATTTATTTCTTCAGTACATAGATACTGAAGAGAAACAGAAGAACACGCTTTCTCTTAAAATGTCTTAAATCTGTTAAGGCTCTAATTTACTTAATTAGATCACATTAATAACATTAATTAAAATGTAATTCTGTATATATGGGTCAACAGGTCCAAAATCTCCAAACAACAATACAAATAATTATGTACAATATAAAATTTATAAACTACCGATGGATTGCATAAACTAAGTGTTCAAAATCATGGAATGTTATTAGAATGATTCCTTTCCTATGCCTTCGTCAACTAATTTTAAACAAGATTTAATTATTGTTGCCTCTTTGAAAACTTTGTAATTTTAGCTTAACATTTCAATTTTTATATAGTTTTATATTTTGATTCTTTATTGTATACTGCCCAAGGTCCCTCTTTGAGGAAGATGGGCAATTCAGTAATATAAAATATAAGCAGACAGACAGAGAAATAGATACCAGTACATGAACTTAAGTAGAAATAATTCTGATACCTATGTGAGTCTTTTAATAATAGGGGGTCAAATATTGGAGATGTAGTGTTCAAAATTCGACCTTGGTTTACATGAGGCTAGCTAGGCTTAGAATACTTTAATAATGGTAGAAACATTAGACACCTACTCTTAAATGTTTGAAGAACAAGATAGCCAAGAACTTTTTTTTAACACTGAAGGCTTGGATTAGATGAATAACTGATCAAATGCTTTTTAATTAATAAATGTAAGCGAAAGGCTTTATCCCTGTGGCTGAATTCCTCAATGTGAAAACACATTTGGATGGATATTCTTATTCAATTACTTCTCAGAAATTTGAACGTCAAGTCAATGTACCTTACAATATACAGATGGCCAGTTGCCCCTTTGTGGTTTGATGAACTCATACAGGTCATGCAACACAATTGAGTAACTTGCAGTTGCAATATCAAAACCAGTTATGGGAATTTTATGGGTAGCATCACCTAAGGGAACATTTGAAATATTTTAAGATGCAAAGTATCATTCATACATATTCTAATATTAACTATACTTATAGATTGCAAAATCTATATATCAGTTCTATGATGAAAGCTCAAATATCTTAATTTGATTATTAAAATATTCAATAAGAACAAAACTAGTCTCATAAACAAGTAAAAATGTTTGTCTTAAATGTAGAATAAAATGTTCCGATATAAGGCATCTTTTTGAAATAAGAATTTTCCAAAAGTTGAAATCTGCTATATTATTATTTTTTAGTTAACTTATTGTATTGTATTTTTTATTCTGTGAGCTGCCCTGAGTCCTTAGGGAGAGAGGGCGGCATACAAGTCTAATAAATAATAATTATATTTGATTTAAAGTACTATCTATAAACATCGTTTGCTTTTTCATTCAGGGGAAAATTCCAGCTTCTAGAAAATTTTACTGAAAAATGTAATTTGCAATGTTCAATAAAGTCTGTAGATTAGATGATACAAGTGCCACAATAAGAGCTAAAAAAACCTACATGAAAGTTTTAAAAATGGTATATAATTGTGAGGTTGCTGACGTTTCTTAACAATAGCATGCTACACAGAATAAGTCATACAGATAAAATCAAATGTTTCAGAAAATCTGATATAATACCCAACTATGATGAAGAAAAAAATGAATAAAAATCTACTCAAATTTATTAAGTAAATATTTGTTTCAGCTTTTATGCACTACTCACCTGCAGCCTGGCAATGAAACCGAAATCCCCGTGGTATTTCTCCTAACAAAAATCAAACAAAATACATTGACTTTATGTGATGCTAAACTGTTATATGAATACCTATAATTTACCATCCTATTGTTCTTCAGTCAGTGCCATTGTTAACTTCTTACGGCAACTGAATGAGAGCTACCTGTACTTCTCTTGCAAGACATTAGCCAGATTTAAGAGATAAAAAATAAATCAAGATCATAGGAAGTTTGCACTGTCAAAACACTTTTTTTGGAGATGTAATGTTTATTTGATCATGACTGATTCATCGCTAATACTGCCAAACCATTTTGGCCATTAGAATTTTTATTTTTTTCAATATGCAGGAATTATTAAACCAGATTGCTTAAACAAACTGAAACCTACTTCTTTTAGAATAGGCCTCAACCTCTATGCCCCATCTATTTTCAGACAAATGAGAACAAATTCATTCTCCCTTTTCCAACACTCACCAGGATTTATAAAATGATGAAATACTGCAATTATGCCATCCTTAAGTGAATATTTGATACACCCAATTTCACAAGGGAGGAAACGCTGATTGCAGTGAGGGGGCAACACTCCATGACTGAAGATATTCAGAAAGTAGAATGAAGTTTCGAGCCCAACTGTAAAAATGATTTGAATCAAATTACCAATAGATTTTATAATGTGATTAATATTTAATACAAATATACAAAATATTTCAGTATATTTAAAAGCTTTTAAAATACCTGATATAGAATTTTAGCTTTCCCGCTAAAAAACTGAATATTGTCTGCATTTCATTGACTAAAATCCTAGTTTATCGACCTAGCTATAATATGAAATGATTTATAATTAAAAATAGTTCATGGATTTAATCTGTCAACTCATGTAAATAAGGATTAAGCAGTTACCAATCAATGTAAACAAAAAGTCAAATTATTTCAATACTAATTACCTTTTGTTCAAACTCATTTAGTAACAATTAACCTATCAGCTCAATAGCTTTACTTGACCTATCCTATAATCAGGCCTTTTTTATTCTAAGCATGCTACTACATTTCTTGGACACTACTACGGCCTTACTTTATATACATTTCATTTTTGTAATTTTTCCTACTGTTTCCTTGGAACCCTCCTGATACATACATCATCTCCCGACTTCTACCTTACTCACAAAACATTTAAGCTACTGGTCAAGAGATGGATTGTCTTTAAACTATACTTTACCTTGTTCATTCTTAAATTGGCTTGTAAGGTTTGTAACAGGAATCATATCCTGAGTTTGAGTAGGAAACGGTACTAAAACTTCTCTACGTGGCTAAAAAAAAAAATTCATTCAATATTTATCAAATAAAGAAAAAACTTATATAGAATGTTCCCTTCTAGGCACAATGCTATTTGACAATATACACAGAAACCTGTGACTGAGCTTATGCCAAGATACACACCACACAGAACTATAAAAAAAAACCCTCAACTTGCAAACATTTGTTCAGCGGTGGTTCAAACTTATGAGAGCACCAAATGAAGGGATGTACGACCTCTGCCTGAAGTTTACAGCTGCTACAACACCCTCATGGTCACATGAACAAAATCTAGGAATTTGGCAACTGATCCATCCTTAGGACAAACTGCAGACTATCTTCTTTCATCCTGCCTTGAGCCTGTTTCCTACACTGGTGAGTCTCACCTTCCTCCCCACCATGACTTGGCATTTATTTTTTTCCTGTACAATTCCTTCATGAAGCAGCTCATGTATTGTGTGGTCTTCTTACATGGAGTCTGTTTGATGCCATCCCAGAAGATGGTACCATTTTGGGAATTTAGGAGATTGACTTCAGAATGAGGAGCTAACTGCTCCTTATATAGTACAGAGGCCATGCGGCACAGTCCAGAAATGGGCACAATTTGGGAGTGGCCATCATTCATTGCCGCTGAATCAAGCAAGGTGGGAAGGCCTGTGTGGACTGAATGGGGTAAGAAAGAGGCCCAAGGTAAGCAGAGTATGAGTGCCTTGGGATGAGTGAGGCACTAGGAGGCAACATATGATCCAGGGAAATACAATGAGATACTGGATTAGGCTTCTGCCACCAGAGGCACCACATACTCTGTTAGCAGCCCACATGTTTGCATTAATGACCACAAGGAGAACAGGAACTGGAATCATTAAGTGAGGCAACCACATGGCACCTGATTTAACAATCATCATGATTTTTGACTGTTAATAGGCAGGCTCTGTTATGATCATAAGTCTGTTATGATCATAAGTCAAGAACTATGGGTACATGTAATTGTCATTCATGGGAATGAGTATCTATCTATCTATCTGTCTATGTGTCTGTGTGTGCGTGCGCGCGAGTATGCAAATAGTAGCAGCATTATTGAATTTATTATGTGTATATCCACTTATATTATCTTCATACAGCACAGCTGATACTCATCAAGAATGCTGGGCATTCTTAAAATAAATTAAGTTTCCAGTGCTTTAAGCTACATATCCTATGCTATCAGAATAGTAGCCATGCCATTTTCCTTTCCTCAGTTGAGCAAAGTCTTTAGGAATGGGAGGACAGTAACATCTCTACTTTTTTCTTCTATTCTTGTAAGTCTAAATATCCTCGCAGGGCTCAGAAGTAATTATAGCATACATTTCCAAATATTACCACACTAGAAATCTTGCTATGTAAACTTCCCTTCTATTTTTAATAGAGTAGCAAGGGAAAAATGCAATGTATAAATATGACATTAAGGCTCTAATAGTACAAAAGGTGGAAAGAAGAAAATTACAAGCAGCAAGGTGGATGACTCCATTAGTGGCAATAGATGAATTATTTGGGAGACCTGAAAAAAGGTTATGGATGGATTATCATAGAGAAAATTTATGTGGTTTCAAGGCATCAATTTGATAGCACATAATCATAGGCTGCTAAATAATCAATCTCTGTAGCTACCTTCATATTTTTATAAGATTTAATCTACTATTTGAGATAAATCTAGACAATTTGCTCTCCAGTATAAACATGGGAAAAGTACAGAATCCATCAGTACCTTTCGCTACATACCTACTGGTAATCGTTATTACTAATCCCCCAATTTAAACTCAATTGTGCTTGAAAATAATCGTATTTACAGGCTTTAAATACTTCGTTCATTTACCTTTTCTGCTACTACTTCTGACTTGGTAGCTTTCCACTGACGAGCCATTTCTGCATACTTTTCTTTTTGCTCTTCATTAAGTAGCTTAGGAGTAAAAACAATTACATAAATTTTTGCATTATTTTCTCAATGTTTTCTGCCAAATCATCCACTGACTTAATCCAACATCCAATCCAACATAATTAATCATTTGGGAAAGTCAAACATGGCAATTCACTGTAGTCAAATGTTAAGAGTAGATTTAGTAACTTCAATATGGTGCTCTTTCTCAAGTGTTATGTAAAAGATCAATGCATCTTATTCTGAATAAATACTGTCAGTGGAAGGCTGAAACATCATTCTAACTGTAGTTATTTTAAAAGTAATATATCTTGTTTTTAGAACCAAAACTGAGGTAGGAAGCAATTTATGTACAGTAGTTAGTGCTGCCTAGAAATACAAAACCAGTTTTTGTCTCTCCTTAGGTATGAAAGCTCTCAGGATAGTTTCTTTGGGGAAAATAGGAAGGAGTATTAGGTTTGTTTGCTGCCTTGAGCTTCTTATAAAATGAGGGCAGGATAAAAATCTAATAAAATAAAATTTTATTTTATAATAGTGTGATTGCTATCGCTAACATTAAAATTCTAACAATGGAGAAATATTTGGGAAGCAAATCTTGCTTAGGTTGCAAAACAATTGCCAGTCCCATCAATATGGCTAAATGCCAGGAAATTAGTGCTTGGAAATATCTCCACAGATCAGTTCTGTTATAAAGAGCTTAAGCACTGTCCAGATTTTGCAGCTTTCTTCAGCAAGGTTTGGAAAGCAGCAAAGAATATACATGTCTTAAATTCAGGAAGAAGCAATTTTTAGCGAATGAGCATGAAGCCCCAATTTCAGAAAGATTTTGTAACTATGGCTACCAGATCTCAGCAGCAAAAAAAATCTAACAGAAACTGACATCAACTACCGGCCTGATTTTTGCCGTCCCGATCCGACGGCCTTTATTATGTCTTAATTCTGCAACCTCCATTGCCTCACTTTAAAGCGTCTTCTGGTCTTATCCAAAGAAGTAGTGGCTACATAAAGGTTTCTTAGTATTATACTAGGAAGGGTCGGACTATGTTATAAGACGCTATAAATAACGAGTAGGGGAATGCTAGGTCAGGTCCCTGCAAGTTGAAGGGTGGCGAGTCCTAGGATTTTCTCTTCAGGGCCCAAGACCGACAGAGAAGGCGCGGCCACGCTCCCTCACCGCCCAGGCATTGGAACAATACGGGATGGCTTTAGCGACGCTGGTCACAGCCAGGCCCTGCTTCTTCAGTTCCGGCAGTTTCTCCAGCGTGAAGAAATAATAAGCATTGCGCGATCCTCTGCAGTTCGCCATTTCGCACCACGCCTGCGGGGAAAATCGGCGGGTAAAGAAGGGGCTGGTCTCATTTGAAAGGAAAAAATGGCCAATCCTGTGCCGCCTTTCGGTGTTCTGAGCCAGCACGTGGCTAACGAGAAAGAAAAAGCGGGGCCGCAGGAATTAATTGATCGCCTTGACCTACGGCGGCTGATTTTACTCTCTTTCAATCTAGGCTCTTCCAAATTCCCCCTGATCGTCATTTAAGGCTTCCGTGTCTTTTAAGCCTTTTAAACTTTAACTTTAAAGTTAAAGTTTAAAAGGCTTCCGTATCTGGGTTACAAAAGTCGGGTCGGTCACTAGACGGCAGGAAAGAGATCGAATTTTTATAACCGAAGTATTGTAGCTCTTAACAACTACCAGCTCTCACAACTTCCCCACCGTCCAGTCAGAGCTGAAGAAGCCTCTTCAAAGAAAATCAAGAAAGTCCAGTTGTCTCTTGAAAAGAAAAGGAAAGAAAAGGGGGGCGGGGAAAGCACCTGGATGATTGAGAATCTCCATAGACTTACCAGAATTCAGTTTTGGTGTTCAGTCTAAGGTGTTGGGGAAAAAGTGATTATTTATTTGGTTATTCAAAAATGGGTGAGAAAGCAACCATGATGAAACAAATATTTCTAAGAGGGATAGATTGCTCAGTGATTTGAATTAAAAGCAAAAAAAAAGTATATTTAATGCAAACAAAAAGGAAAGGACCGAGAGGTATCAAATCTTTTCAAATATTTGTTTTTCTATCCTGGTATTCATGTTCTATTCAGAAAGCTCTTTTCCTACCCTATTTTCTTGCTAGAGCAAACACATAATGTTACTTTTTGAGAGTAAAGCCCCACTCCCACTCCCATTAATACTGTACAGCCTTTGGTGGAAGAAGACTAAAGGTAGTCCTCAATTTACGACCACAATTCGGCCAAAAATTTATGTTGTTAAGTGAGAAATTTGTTAAGTGAATTTTGCCCTATTTTCTGACTTCTCTTGCCACTGTTGTTAAGTGAATCATTTCACTTAACAACAGTGTTAAATTAGTAAAGACGGTTTTTAAGTGAATATGGTTTCCCCATTGACTTTGCCTGTCTGAAGGTTGCAAAAGGGGATCACATGACCCTGGGACACTGCAATTGTCAATGTGAGTTGTCAAGCATCCGAATGTAAATCACGTGACCATGGGGATGCTACAATGGTAAGTGTGAAAAATGGTCATAAGCTTTTTTTCCCAATGCTGTTGTAACTTTGAATGGTCACTAAGTGAACTGTTGTAAGTCAAAGACTATCTGTATAAAGTTAAAACTGGTAACACAGATCTGCTCTAAACAGAAACCAAAATTTCTAAACAGTCAGTTTTTTATTTTGATTTATTTACTAAAGGAATCAACATAGCATATTTTATTTTTACTTATTTATTATACATCTTCTAATACATCTTCCATCCTGTTTTTCCACAGCAACAACCTTGTGAATTGTTTGGGCTGAGAATGATTGGTCCAAAGTGACCCAGCCAGCTTTCATGCCTAAGATGGGACTAAAACTCACTTGTTTTCTAGTTTGGTGCTTTAACAGGTAGACTAAATGGCCTTTTTAATTTCTTTATTAATTTTTTTATTGCTATTCTGGGCATCAGGCCACTGCTGATTTGAAGTGCTATTCATTTATCTTTGAGTCAGTAAGTAAATTAAATCCAAGCAAGTGTCTTGAGGTAATTGGTGACAAATAATTTTTATGTATCTTGAGGCTTCTTCTGAACAGTATTAAGTGAACTTAATCCAATCTGTTAGAATCTGGTCTAACCTCAATACAGCTAAGGTTATCTTAAGTGTAGATCACTTATAACACATTCAGCTAAAACTGCAGGATCTACTTATTTTTGGAGAGATCTTGAGCTAATAGATACACTGGCCTGGTAGGACAAAGAGCTGCCATTAATCTGCAACACTAAAAACCAATTTAGACTAGTATTCTCTCCTACCCTCCAACCTGTAACCTCTATCCCATTTACAAGAGATAACATATTTTCTCCAAAGAAAATATTTTTATGAGCAATTTTAGAGTTTTTGTGATTTTCCTCCTACTAAGTTATATGTATATCATAGGAATAGAAAATTGTGGGTGACATTCTGGCACCTGTTCTGCTATACCACATCATGCAAATCAAAAGGATTGCTTTTGGAATGCCAGCTAATATAACCTATAAGTATGCAGAGCTGTTGTATGGAATGAAAGAGCAAAGGAGATTGGGAATGAGTCATATACTAATTTTTTGGCCAACAAAATGTGCTTGACTGGTTGGAAGCTTTCATTGTGCAGTTAAACAAAGAGACTTAACTATTGTGCAGTTAATAGTCTTGAGGAAATAATGGCTGGAAAAGAATACCAATACATTTTGTTTTTGACAGATTAAATTGCTTTCCTAAAGTCAAGAATCTACACTTGCCTTGTTCCTTTTGCTCTGCTAGTCAGTATAAGCAGTTTCTTCTCTGTGTCCTTAGGATAACTTAAACACCTTTGAAATGCTCAACAATTCATTACTTTGAAATGATTAATTTGAATAGCTTAATTTCAAGTGATTTATTATTTATTATTGTTTTTGTTTTGTCCTCAAATATGAATTGGTTACATTGATGAGATGCTAAACTTGGTTAAAGTGTGTTATAGAAAGTGAATTTGTGGCAATTGTTAACCACAGAGGTTTTTGGTAGATTGTAGCAAAAGTACTTTCCTCTATTTCTTCAAGGCTTTTTGTAGTTTTTGGAAATCTGGTTTTTGGACATCATTTAAGGGGCTGGAAAATGGTTTTATATTATAATATGTTTATGTGCCTGCATGCAAATAGCATTAAATAGGACACTTGCACAGCTTGGGAAAGAGAAGTCTTTCCCCCATACTGTCTATGGTGCTTCAACTCCTTTCATGACTGTTAAATTTTAATTTACTTTTATTAAATAGGAATCTAGACTAAGACTACTGGAATATCAACCAAAATATCTGCAAACCAACAAGTCAGGACTGGCATCATTTTAGTGTTGTCTAGACCAGACATATGCTACATACCTTTTCCATGTTAGTGTCATAGTTGACTGAATTTTCCGAGTAAATATACTCATACAGTGTTTCCATTGTTTATCTGTGTGATAGTTGGTTATTAAATATAAATTGTGTAATTATGCCCTTGTATGGATAATTTATTTTTCTCAGTTTTCTCAATTCCCTATTATTCTTGGCTGGCAGGAAATTTGAAAATGCATTAAGTTAGAAAGAATTGTATTGTAATCTCTAAGGCCAGGGACTCTGTTGCTATTACTGATCAAATGTCATGCATAAGAATTGCAACATAGATATTAAAGTTGATATCAGATGACATATAGGATGTAATAACAAACTCTTCTTCTACAACATTGGACAGAACTTTTTGCGTTGTAAATACAGATAGCATCATGACCTTCAAAGCTGGAAACTTAATATGGACCTTGGGGAGTCATGCATTGTCTGACACTCTTCTAAATAGTTTTGGCTGTGTCCTTTAGTTTATTGTACGGTGCCTGATAGTAAGCTATCCTTAGAAGACCAACTTGGCAACAACTTTAAAATATGTGAATAATGAGCATGTACATATTATATCCATATTTTTGATTGTTGTTAAAATGAAAGACTGCAAAACATACATTCACTGAATTCAGCCAGAAACAATATAATATGAGTTTAAGTGCTTCAACTGCAATTTATTTATGGTTTAAAAACATTTGTATAAAATCAACTTAGGCCAATTTATTGTAAATGTGAGAGGAAAGATTCCACATAGAGTGGAAGCACAAAGAAGTGGTTATAATGCATGAAGAAATTCACTCATTGAATAATATGAAATCAATGCGTGCACTATTCATGGGTACTTTCTGTGACATGCCAGCCTTTAGTGAATGCAATGAAGTAATTTAGCAACATCTATTTGTTGAGGGCTGCCTGATACTCTCAGAGCTATAGAAATAACTGTTTCTATGGAAATTGCTGTAAGATAAAAGCAGTGCTGAAAAAATGTGTAGATAGACAAAAAAGAAAAATTAATTTCCAAATGTAAAATTTCTGTAAGATAATTAAGGATCTGAATACTTCAGTATTTCTTAAACCAAGCCAGATTATGCATGGTTAATTGTGGAATAAACATTTTGTACCACTTGGATCCTGAAATGTACATATATGAAGATGAAATGTTAGTTATAGATATACCTCATATTTTATCTGGTACTGTTCTACATTACTGAGGATCTCTTAATCTGCTATTTTATTACTGTAGAAGCACTGGAGAAAGTGCAATACAATACACGGCTGTTATAGAAATATGATTATTTTGATTGAGCCTTAGTGGCACACTGATTAGAAAGCAGTATTGTATGCAAAGTCTGTCCAGAATCTGGAGTTCAGTCCTGACGGGGTTCAAAGTTGACTCAGCAGACAATTTTTCCAAGATCAGTAAAATGAGGATCCAGATTGTTGGGATCAATATGCTGACATTGTAAATCATCCAGACGGTGCTGTAAAGCACTATGGGGTGGTATATAAGTCTAAGTACTATTGCTATTGATTTACTAATAGAAGAAAACAGCTTTAGAAATATTTACAGTTATGTTCAGAGAAAATCCATTTTCCTATATTGAATTGTTGTCATTCCTTTTTACCAGAATGTAAAATACAGTATATCTGATAACTGAATTAGGTATTTCTCTGTGGATCTACAATCTATAGGTAGATTTATATTGACAGTATTCTTTGGAAAAAATAGTTTTCCCAAATGTTCTGTTTCAACCCAAAATAAATCTGAAGTCAGTTAAGAACTGAACTCGTGGTTGGGATGCAATCAGAGGAACTGAAAATTAAATGCATGTTTATGAAAGCAGGCTTAGTGTAGAAGTGTCTTTAACGTTCCAATTGTAGATTCTGTCACAAATGAAGGCAAATGACAATGTTGCAGGACCAATCTGCATCGGTCCCCAGGACCAGAAGTTTTGTCTTCCAAGCTTTTGGACTCATGCTGAAGCCCATCCTCAGGGAACTTCCCTCTAGAGAAAACTTTTCTTCTAGAGAGAAGTTCCCTGAGGATGGACTCCAGCATGATTCTGAAAGCTGGGAAGACAAAATCTCTAGTCCTGGTGATTGATCCAGATTGGATCTTGTAGATTCTGTTTACATTACTACAGAGTTGTCTATTAACTAATGTAAATGTTTTCTATTAACCTTTTTCCAGTGTATTGCTATGAAAAGTGTCTTGGTGCTGCAGGCTGTTAAACACCTAGCACTTAGCTCCAGCTGCCTGCAATTAGTGCAGGCTCGAATCCCACCAGGCTCAAGGTTGACTCAGCCTTCCATCCTCCCGGGGTAGGTAAATTGAGGACCCAAGATTGTTGAGGGTAATAAGCTGACTTTGTAAAAATGCCGCTGGCCGGGAAAGCCCTAGTAATAAGCAGGCATATACAATAGAATGAAGGCTATTGCTGAGCACATTGGTTGTGCTCCAAAGATTGTAAGCCGCCCTGAATCTCTGGAGAAGGGCGGCATATAAATGTGAATTTTTTAAAAAAAGGAGAAAATACTGTTAAATCTTTAAGAGATGATTTCTTTTAAGTTAAGAAAAATTATTTGAGCTTCCTTGAATATAACCAAGCTGGTATAAAGACAAAGTACTTGATGACAGCCGTCAATGTTTATTTGCTAGGGTAGCTAAAGGGATATAAATGCTTATTCTGTAGAGCAGGGGTGTCAAACTTGATTTCATTGAGGGCCACATCAGGTTGTGTTTGACCTTGGTGGGCTGGGGTGGGTGTAGCAGGGTGAGTATGGCCATCTCAATGTCACTTGTGTTGGGGGTGCCTGTGGTGGCCCGAACACTCTGCCAGGGAAAACAGGCTCCCAAGTTCTATTTTCAGTTGCGACAGCCTCCTGCAACCCCCTGGCAGCAAAAACGGAGCTCAGGGGAGGCTGCACACAGCCCTCCCGAGCTCTATTTTCACTGGCAGAGGCTGGTCCTTTACTGTTTCCAGGGCGGCCCTGCGGGCCAGATCTAAGCACCCACGGGCCAGATCCGCCTCCCCCGGGCCTTGAGTTTGATACCCCTGCTGTAGAGTTCCAAACAGTAATTAAAGGTCCCCAGGAAAGGGCCACGTGGAGCCAACAGAACAAAATCATGGAGAGAAGGCAGCTTACTTAATGGGTTATGGTTATGCTGGAGACAATTCCATTTGACTTCCACAAAGCATTTAACAATGTCTCCCACAATAACTTGATTAACATGTTGTGTGGACTGGATAAGGAAATAAATACATTGCTCAAAAAGTGTGCTCAAAAAGTGCTCATTGACGGTTTCTCATCAAATTGGGGAAATGGATTGAGAGGTATCCTATCTGAGATGGTTTGAGATCCTCTACTATTCATTATTTTTAATAGTGATTTGGATATTAATAGGGATGGATACTTGTATATAAGAACACAGAAATAGCATTCATAATGAGTTTGCTAGTTGGAGAAGTGGTTTGAAAATAACAGAATGAAATTTGATATAGACCTATACAAGTGTTTTTACTCTGGAAACAAAATGAGGTGCTCAGATATAATTTGGATAATACTAATTGTGAAAAAGTGATTGGAATAGTACTGATTGCAACCTATTAGCCAGCCATGTGATATGACTGGAAAAAAAAGCAAATGCAGTGTTGGGAACTTTTGATCAATAAAGATTTCTAAATCACAGGAACTATTTTCCATTTTTTTCTGCTTTAGTCAGATTCCATCTTGACTTACTGGGTTGAGTTTGGGATACCATAAGAAGACTTCAGGAAGAAAAAAACTGGAACAGGATCAGAGAAACAAAGATGATCCTGGGATTAATACCTTAGTTTTATGAAGAGAATAAAACACTTTCAGGGAGAAAAAATAACTGAATGGGAATATAGTAGCATTCTTTAAAAATTGAAGGAATTTACATAAATGGAAACTAAAAATTGAAGCTCATTTATTCTAGAGTGCAGACATAGAAAACAGTAGTGATAATTCCAACCATATAAAAACCTGCCTTTCCAGTGTAAAAGCACTTCAGCAGTGCAAGCATTTATTGAGAGAGAGAGTAGAATATAGTCAAGAAGTGGCAACACAATCATAGGTCTGGGCTGTTTTAATTTGAATTTATTTTATGGGTAGGGGTTTCAACTTGATGATCTAAATGACATTTTTCCCATTCTGATTCTATGATTTAGTACCCGCTGCTAAAAAAATGGTACGTGGAAGATAGGTTGCCTCAGGGATGCCAATGTTGAAGAACAAATAAGAATAATTGTTTCCCTGATTTTGGACATATTAGTAGTCAGTGGTGTTTCATTTATATCCTCCCTTTGAGCAATATCAATTAAACAAAGTCATTAAAAATATCATAATTCTGCACTGGGTAGTAATACTTTTGTAGAGAAAGGAGAGAGAGTTCAGTTACAGTTTAATTTGCATTTGTCCTTTTTCAGCCATATTATTAGGAAGTACAAATAAATACATTTTTAAGATTAAAAAATCCCTTACCCAGTGAAAAAAGCAATAGACAATATTACTAGAATGGGTTTTGAATGCAAATGATTTAAATAAAAATGAATTAATTGAGTTAGTCAATGGGGGCTGTGTCATTATTCCAAATTGAGATATACTTGTTTTATAGCTACATTTATTTCATCTGTTGGTGCTTCATGACTTGATGCTTGCTCTGCCAGCAGGGACATCAGCCAGTGAGTTTTGGATTGGGGGAAAAAGAGGAAAATTGCATATTAAAACATTTTTATAAAAGTTCGGGAACTACAGCATATAGAATAATATGCACAGTATCATCCTGCATCTATTGCCGTTATTAAATGTATCAAGTGTATATGGGAAATCATTCATATTTGAATAACATATCGACTACTTTGCTGCACTTTACAGCTTGAAGGAGATTTCACCACTAGATCCAATGGAATAAGATTAGAGATTAGATAAGTAGAACAATCTATAGAATTTTAACAGCTTGTGCCTGATAATTGCACTTACCTGTTACAAATGGCATCTCCATTAGCAACTTAGAGTGTTTTCTACAGTCATTCAATCAGTGTTGTGCCAAAATAATACTATCGAAGAGAAGCTTTACAACACTTTCAGCAACGGCTGGGAGATGCTATGAAAATATTATAAATCACTTGGAAGGAAATGGTCACAGAATTTTCATTGCTGACCTTCTTCCCCCTCTCTAATTGATGCAAATACAAAGTTATAGATAAATGCTCCTTTTTCAGTGTTTCAGTTTTTACGTGTTGTAAAATTATGAGGTGAAAATCATGCAACCTTGTTTAAATATTAGTCTCTTCTTTTAATTTTCACTCGCGCCTTTTTAGATACAGTTGGTCTTTTTAGGCAGGCTGCTTGACCCTAAGAATTTCCAGTGATGAACTCTCTCTGTTCCTGGACAGTTTCAATGGACTGCCATGTGATTTAGAAACTCTTGTAATCTAAGAATGATGTCAGGGGAGGTGATATTTTAAAACATGATAAGGTTTAAGCTTATTTTCAATCTGGATTTGGTTTGAGTAAAACAACTGGCTAACAGTGATTTTCTCCCTTGCCCAAGATTGGTAAATAAAACGAGAGCACAGTATTATTAATATAGAGCGTTGCATGCTTTTGTTTCCCCCTAGCAGAATGGTAGCTCCCATTCAGAACTCTGACTATTCACATGCTGAGTTGTGTGGAAGACCTGCAGATAACGGAAAGAACTCCTTTACGTGCCACTTCACAGTATTCAAAACAAGGAGCTTTATTTACTTTCTGGCTCTGCTTCCTTCCTTGCTGTTCTTCTGCCTGGACAGACTACAAGATGGACAGGGTCTTACTGAGCTGGACCACTGTCCTGTGGATGACAGGTAAGGTTTTTTTTTCCTTTCAATTTCATTGTTGATTAAGAACTTTTTGGATTGCAAATGAAGATTTTTGGATTTTTTGCAGGCATGCTGTCTCCTTGATATTATATAAAGGTTCATGCCGTTAGAGGCACAGAGAGCAAGATGCTGAGCAAATAGAAAACAGTGTATTTGACATACAATCTTGTTTCATATATGAATAATACACACGTTTCTTCATCACATAACTATTTAGGGGAATTTTCCCCCTTTTCTGAACCTCCTCTCTTGATTTGATTCAGTGAGACTTAATCTGGGAATAAGTTGGCACAATATTTAGTGTGATGAAGAACATAAATTACTGAAATATTTTTCTTTTCCTAAGGGTGCCATCAGTGGAATTTCTTTGTAGTTGATTCCATGCAAAGAAATATATTTTGTAAATCTACAGAGAATATGGGAGAGTTAGCATGATAAGGGCAGGCTGAAGATTCTTTGAGCTCTAAGAGAGGAAACAGTTTCCCACACAGATGTCTTGATTTGCAAAGCAATCATTATTACCCTTTTTGTCCATACACCACAAATACAATTAATACTCTCTATTCTCTCATAAGCATTGAATAATCTGCAGATTATAAATATATAATAAGTAGCCTTTTCAGCAGAAGGACGAAATCATTTTTAGATCCTTTAAAAAAATCACTTCTATAGTCTAGCATGATTTGATATGGAAGCAAAGGGGTGGTAATTTGGAATGGTCAACATTTCAAATAATATCAATTAATCAACCTTCCAATTGATTGCCTTAGTCTGCAATTGTCTAAGAGCTGGAACATTAGAGGGGACTAATAAGCTTTCAGAAAGTTTACCACCCATTATAGTTTTCATCCCTATTTGGGTTACAGCTTGCCTGCATAGGAAAGTTTGCTATTTCTTTCTATCTATCAAAGATGTCTGATACCCTGAAGATCCCAGATTATCTATACGTCCTTCTATTTTATGGAACCTATATAAATAGCTATTCTTGTTTTTAAAGCAACCTTCACTTGCCTCCCAGAGCCACTATGCTCGGTCATTGAGCCATTCTGTTTCCAGATTGCTGAAACTGTAGTGTGCTGATGGAAGCCAGGAAGCCCCGTACTTATGTTTTCTAACACAACAGTGGTTTAATTTAGAGAGGTTAAGGAGTGTTACATTAAGGCGAGCAAATAATAGCCTACTTGAAGCAATCTAGGTAACTCTAGGCAATACAAACTAATTCTTGGTGTCATTGTACAATGTGAAGAGGTGATTAGAGGCAGGGGTCATGCAATGCCCAGTTGCTGATACAGGCATAATGATGGCATCCTGGTGAGTTTTTTTGCCCCTATTTCTTCTCAAGGACGTATCCAACTTTGCTGTCTACTAACTGAAATGATGTCTTGCAATAAATAACTTGGATATTAAAAAAATGGAGGGAGGGATCATATAAAGTACATGAGGTAATCCTAAAAAAGAAAACGATTAAGCTACTCCAGCATTGTGTAATATGCCTTTATTAGTTGATTTGACTGTTTTGATTATTTTAAAGTATATATCCCATTATTTTCTTATAAAACTGCTACTTTTCTTTTACTGCTCAGGACTCCCTCAGAAAACATGCCATCTAGCTTTGCTTTTACCAAATCTGTTTTAGTGTATAGAATTATATACACGCCAGTGTACATTGACTTTCACTATATGTAAAATAATTTCATTATCTTTACACAGCAATGTATACAATTTAGCAGGATTACTTTCAGAAATCATACTTATATAAAAATGATGCCTGAAGATGCCCTGAAGTAATTCTGTTTCTGAAGAAGGGGAAAATAAATCTTTAGGTTCCCTGTAAGACTGACACTTCTATGAGCAGAATGTCATCTAGTCATTTCTACTAGGAGTGGTGGAAAAATATTACTTTGTATCTAAGTATAGCTAGAGAAGATTCTGGGAAGCTGCCAGTACTGCAATATTGAAGTTATATAAATGGTTTGGGTTTATAGAAGTATATATAGGATACAAGAACATATATGAACCAAGGATTTTTAGGATAAAAGTAATCTGAAAAAGATTATTGTTGCTAGTATCTCTGAATAAATAAAGAAAAAGGCAGTTAGGTCTGGTAAAGGTCTGCCATTCATTATTTATTTCCTCAATTGATATGGTCTTCCACTATTGCTTAATTAAAATTATATGCTGCCCATCTCCCTCCATAAAGTGATTCTGTCAACTTAGTTAACAAACTGTAAGAGTTAAAACCAGGGCGGGATTCTACCAGTTTGGACTGGTTGTTACGATTCTGCGCAGTTTGGAGAACCAGCAAATTGTGCCCCGGCTGGCCCTGACCCTCTCCGTCGAACCCTCTCCTCGCTTCCCAATCATGTGTGACATCACTCCAAGAATAGAGTGCGAGTGGTGCTGCTGCTGCAAAAAAGCCATGCCCACCCAGTCACATGACCATGCCCACCTAGCCATGCCCACAGAACCGGTTGTTAAAAAATTTGAATCCCACCCCTGGTTAAAACCACCCTAAAACAAAATGGTAACATAATAATACTTAATAAGGTAAAACATACTGTGGAAGAGGATCAGACAAAGGACTCATACAGCACATTCATCTAATTTCCTGGACTAGCATCTGAGAGAAGACACATGTCTTCAGGGTATTCTTAAGAGCTGGTAAAATAATTGTATTTGTGGGGTGGGGGGATTGTTCCACAGGGAAGGGTTTATTACAGAGAAGGCATTGTTTAATTGATATATGTCAGCCTTGCCAGGATGTATATGGGAGGCAGAGACAATTGGAGACCTTGTGATTATGATTATGATTCCACAAATAACCATATAGTATGCCAGGAAGAACTTCATAGGCAACTACCATCACCTTGAATTGTACTTGGAAGCCCAGTGTCAGCCAGTACAATTCATGCAATAATCATGTGACATGGGTGCACTAAAATGTGGTCATAATTGTTTGTGTTGCCATATTCTGAATAAACTATAGTTTCAGGGTGTTCTTCAAATGAGGGTTGCTGATTGTAAGATTGTACAGGGTAGTTATAACACAAGTAAACAATTATTTTTTTCCCTATTTTAAATCTCCTTCCAATCACTTTCATCAGAGGAATGCTAGTATTAATCCTTTGAGAGAGGGGGAAATTATCTCTGTTCAGTTTCTCCATGCACAATTTTGTATAACTCAATTATATCACTCCGATCATTTGCACTTTTTTGAGCCCTTGATGATTTTAGTTTCCATTTTCCTAATTCTTCATATCCCTTTTTAAATATAATGACTAGAACCAAACACAGTATTGGAAATATAGTTGAATATAGATTGAAATAATAAACACATAATAATGCTGGCAATTTCATTTCCAGTTTCATTCCTATTGATTCCATAGCATGGATGTGTCATTTCTCATAACTGGATAAGTTTATTCTTCATTGATTATCCACTATGACATTAAGGTTTATTTCCTGTTAGTTATAGACAGCTTAGAGACACAATCTGGTATATGTGATGTTTGTTTCTTTTTCATCTTCCTTATGTATCACTTTGTATTTATTCAAATTGATAATCATTTGCCACTTGGGTGACCATGCACCCAGTTTAAAATACTTCTCAATTTTTGTTTTTCCACCACTATATGATTAACTACAAACTTGACCAGCTTCACTTCTTGTTTCTAATTTATTTCTAATTCCTAAACAAATTAAAAAGAATTAGCCCCAACATAAATGCTTTATTTCATTTCATTTCTTTCTTTTGAGAAAATTGCCCATTTTTCTTCTCTTTGCTTTTTAAAAAAACCCAATTAGCAATCCATAAAAGGGCCTGCTATTCCATGATGCTAAGATTACTCCAAGTCTTTGATGAAGAACTTAGTCAGAAACTCTTTGAAAGTCCAAGAGTACAATTTCAACAGAATCACTTCTATCCAAGTGGTATTCAAAAAATAATTTACATTCAGGGGTGAAAAACACTATTCAGTTCTTTAAAGACGGCGATTGACATTGTGGTCCAATGATTAATTATTATGTGGTCTCTTATGATGTTGCACTATATCAGGGGTGGCGAACACGCGGCTCTCGAGCCGCATGCGGCTTCCGGCCAAAATGAATGCGGCTCTTTGCCTCTTATATTATTATTATATTATTATTATATTATATTATTTTGTATACTGTGGCTCTTTGCCAAGTTTGGATTTTGTTATGCTGCTTCTGAGGAGGGATCTCTGAGGAGAGATTTCCGAGCGCGTAGTCCCGCCCCCGGCTGCGTCATCCCGTCTCCCATCCCTCGGAAACAACTGCACGAGCCAGCGAGCGTGGTGTGGCTCTCTGACTCGCACAGTTTAAAATTGTGGCTCTTTGTGTCAAACTTGTTCGCCACCCCTGCACTATATACTTATTATCTCAGCCTGCTTTAATTATTTTGATTCTTCCCAGAGAAAATTAGTAATGGTTTGGTTGTGTATTCTATATATCCATAAGAAATACAAAATTTCAGTTAATTTCTCTGCAATCAAATGAATTGTCTTAGTTTATTCCTTGGACATTGCCCGCTTAGTATATTTTTAAAACAAGAGGAGCAGATTAACCTAAATAAGACTGTTGATGCAGTGTTCGCAATGCAGTAAATGCGAAGAAGTAAGAATGTTTTTCCACACTTGTTCCAGAGGTTACCCTTGAATGTGAGTTTGTTTAGTGAAGTTTGCTACTAGTCTATTTCCACATATACATCAGGAAACTATTTCTCAGAGCTTCTTGGCATCTCAGAGTAAGCAAACAATAAGAGGCTGCTTAGGAGAATCATCATCAAATGCTCTCATTGTTTCCACATTCTGGACTGAATTTGGTGTTCAGCAAAATTGCCTACCAGATTCCTGGAAAAAGTCCCAACTGCCTGCTGCAATCCTTCAAATCTATAAAGTACTATATCTTGGGCAGACTTCTTTAATGGTTCTCATGTCCTGCAGGAATTTGAGATATCAACTAACCTTAGGTGAATCAGGAAATGAAAGACGAAAGACTAACAACTAAATCATCATACAATTACTAAGAAGTGAAAACTAGATCTCTTTTATGACCACTTTAATGTACGAGGCAAAGATTATCTGGAATAAACCCATAGTTGCTATGCTACAAATTCATGAACTCGGGTCAAAGGATTGAAAATAGTATTATAATCCAGTGAATTTTTAGCACGAGCCAAAAAATGAGGCCCAAGAATAAATGAAAAGTGGATAGTACGTAATCAGAATACCTTGTCCATACAGTCTAGTGCCACAAACAGCATCATATCCCATTCAGTAAGACACAAATCTGCTGGCTTGTATGGATGGTTGAAAATGGTCTGTCAAGTTACTTATATGCGTATAATAGAAGTACAGACCACGCACTTATGGAGAAAATGCTTGGATGAAGAATAAGACTTATAACATCATTTTTGCCAGTGTCTTTAACAGTTACTTGGAATAGTTTGAGGACTTTAACAATTACTATATGCGTGAGCAGAATTTTGAGATCTTTTCTTTTGTGTGTTTTTATGACACTGCTGCTGTTTCTTTCAATTCATTTTTTTGCATTTTGAGGCACTTCCCTCCCCAAATCTTTTATGTACAGTATTAGCCACCTCAGGAAATTCTACAATTAAAAGACTGAGTTCCTTAGAGAGATTGAAGTAACAACTGCTATAGCTATGTGTCATGCCCCTGGTGGAGACTGACTCTGAGGGAGAGGAGGAACAAGTGGAAGTGTGGCTCCAGAGGTTGTGGAGGAGACTGGGGAAGGGCAGAGGCCGGCTGAGCAGTCAGAGGAGGACCCAGGCCCATCCCTATCCATCCTAGGGCACGGGGAGGCGTGGTCTCCTCGGGAAGAGAGGCCTTGATCCTCTTCATGGGCTGCAGGTGTGACAACTGAATAAGAGTTTGGACCTGCATACTGGCAAACGCTGGAAACAAATTGTGTAAATATCTCTAGTTTATAGTTCTCTCTGAGTTTGGCGTCCTTCCCAGTGTGTGTTTATTTTGAGGACTATACTACGTTATCTATATAACAAAAAATGTTAATAGCAGTTGAATATAAGCAATTGAGATCTATTTTTCCTTTTCTTTTTGTGTGTTTTTATGACACTGCTGCTGTTTCTTTCAATTCATTTACTTTTTGCATTTTGAGGCACTTCCCCCCTCCCCCAAATCTTTTTATGTACAGTATTAGCCACCTCAGGAAATTCTACAATTAAAAGACTGAGTTCCTTAGAGAGATTGAAGTAACAACCGTACTATAGCTATGTGTCATGCCCCTGGTGGAGACTGACTCTGAGGGAGAGGAGGAACAGCCGATAGGGAGTGGAAGTGTGGCTCCAGAGGTTGTGGAGGAGACTGGGGAAGGGCAGAGGCCGGCTGAGCAGTCAGAGGAGGACCCAGGCCCATCCCCTATCCATCCTAGGGCACGGGGAGAGGCGTGGTCTCCTCGGGAAGAGAGGGCCTTGATCCTCTTCATGGGCTGCAGGTGTGACAACTGAATAAGAGTTTGGACCTGCATACTGGCAAACGCTGGAAACAAATTGTGTAAATATCTCTAGTTTATAGTTCCTCTCTGAGTTTGGCGTCCTTCCCAGTGTGTGTTATCTGTGGATATCCTCCAGCCCTTATCTTGCCTGGTTTGTGTTGCTTTTTTCTTTCTTTGTGTAATTGTGTGGGAGTTTTTTTGTCTTCCGTCAAAGATATTCGGAGCTTGGAAGCAAACTGAAGGAATAAAAGGAGCTTCACCTGTTTTCTGTGACTGTGTTTGTTTTGTATCTCACCCTGGGTCATCATAGCTATGTATAAATGTCCTGTAAAACAAGCCACATATTCTAGACTGTATTCAGAATTTTATTTTTATCTTTTTTCTATAAAATATTCAAGATGTCTTAGAGTAAGCCAAATTTGTTTGGCCCTGCTCATATTATAATTCTGGCAACAGCAGTTCATTTCAGTCAAATTGCAGTATATTTAGGTTACCTACTTCTTTTTAAGTGCTAATGAGACATATTTTGAATTCTCTTGACACTGGTGTCTTTCTTGTCTTAAATTTTTCTGGTATAATTACTTATTTCAAATGTTTATTTGAA
The DNA here is from genome assembly GCA_009733165.1 of Naja naja. Lineage (NCBI taxonomy): Eukaryota > Metazoa > Chordata > Lepidosauria > Squamata > Elapidae > Naja > Naja naja. The sequence continues at coordinate 21,770,534 of CM019152.1, read as the reverse complement.
TCTTAGCATAGCGGGAAGAGAATTTTTCTATCTACCTGCCTGTGGCATCTGTCAAATGTCTCCTTCCCTTTCCTCCCCATGCCATGCTGCTACAATCTGTTTGTATATTTCTTTTATGGTTTCTTTATCAGTTTGAAAAGGAAAGATTGGAAATAAATATAAGTGAAGCTGAAAATAAATGCCTGAAATTCGACTTTTGTGATACAAACTTCTTTTAATACTCTGATACTGAGGTAGTGATTAAATGGATGTCTGTAGGAAGTTCAAATATAATACATCAACATAGTTGCCATGAAATGTTACCTATTCATATTTTATGTATTTGACAAACATAGTGCCTTCAATATTTGAAGTAACATGTAGCCATTGTGATTATCGGTTGTTGATAATTAGTTTAAAATTAATGAAGCATAGAGATTTGTTTGAAGCAACTCAGAATTAAGATTAACCACATTTTTGCTTCAAATTAAATTTCAAGCCATGGTTAACTCAAAAGGAAATCTAACTCATAGATATGACTTGATAAGCCACTGTTATTTATGGTAGACAAAACAGCAGATTACCATTTTCTAGCATTAAAATTGTGTTATCTTGCTATCCATGTTCTTTTGGCACAGTTCCTTCTAACGTCACAGCTAGATTATAAGTCTTAGAAAGCAGCCCTCTCCCATTTATCATTCAGGAATGGGCATAATACTAAATAGATGATATATACCTTACAAGTTGGTAATATTTATGGTTTTGCTTTGTAGCTGTGACTGAAGCAGTGCATGTTATGGTGCCCGAGAAGAAACAGGTAGCAATGCTCTTTCAACCAGTTGTGCTTCGATGCCGATTTTCAACTTCTTCACAACAACCAGCTGTGGTGCAATGGAAATTTAAATCCTATTGCCAAGATCGCATGGGAGAAGCTCTGGGAGTTGTCTCTGCAGGGATCCAGGCAATAAACAAGAGGAATTTGGAATGGGATCCGTACTTGGACTGTGTGGATAGCAGGAGAACAGTCCGCATTGTGGCATCCAAACAGGGCTCGGTGGTCACGACAGGAGAGTTCTACAAAGGAAGAGAAGTCTCCATTCTCCGTGGTAATTCAATCTGCTTATCATTTTATTATGACTGAAGTTTTTCTTTGCCTGTTATGAATAGTAGCATATAAAATGAGAATAGTATATTATGTTATGAATAGTACAGAACATCATATTATGAACAGTACAGTATATTATGAATAGTAGCATATAAAATAAGTAGCATACAAAATCAGTAGCTTATAAAATGAAAGCCAGTTTGGTCTAGGCACCAGGCTAGAAAGCAGAAGACCATGACTTCAAGTCCTGACTTAGCCATGAAAACTAGCTAGGTGACTTTGGGACAGTCAGTCTCTCAGTCCAATCCAGCTCAGAGGGTTATTGTGCAGAAAACGGGTGGAAGAAGGTGTCTTGGATATGTTCACCACCTTATTTGTAAAAATAATAAAGGCAGAAACAAGTGAATAAATAAAAAATATATTTTATTTATAGAGCTTAGTATAACATTTTAATTATAGTTTATTATAAATATTTAATAGCACTCTTCATGCATCCTGTAAATTTACATTTAAAGTATCTACAAATTTAAAAAGCATTAAAATGAACAGGACAATTGCAAATGGTGGCAATGTAACTATATTTTAAGAAATGGAGCAATAATGATCAAAAATAAATAATTCTTAAAAACATTATAAACTAAAAAAGATATTTGACTCACCAAAAAGTAAACACAATAGATGCTAGGCATATCTTTGGGGAGAGCATGACAGAATTGTGGATGTTATCATTGAGAAGAATGATATACAAATAGTTAATTTCTTTCCTGAATAGAAAACAGCTTTATTAGCTTTAACAGCTAAACAGCTTTATTATCATGCAGTTAAGAATAAAAAATTGAAAAGTTGTTTCAATGAGTCAATATTGTTATATACTTTACCCTGGGCATTCTTATTAGTATAGATAATTTTATGTTATTGCAATTTTATTCTCACTGGCTTTATTCCCAACATCTTTGATTCTTCTTTTAACTACTTAAGAGGAAATAATTTACTGTATACCACTCATGAAAAGTTTACATAAATCTGGTATAGAATATCTTGCGTTTGTGTCCACAAGCTCTTTAATTTTTTTCAGATTTTCTTGTTTAATTTTGGGTTTCTTCTTCATAAGGTGTAAAAGTAGTAATATATAAAATAAACTTTAAAGACATTCCCAATAAGGAATATATTTGCAAATTTCTGCTGACTCTATTTAATAAAAACAATCAAGCCGTATTGCATTTATATGGAATGAATGCAGATAAATGATAGACAATAGGATCAGTTCATTGAATTGAAAAATCAGAGTTCAGTTTGCCCTTCAATAAACTAGTGAGCATTTTGGGGGTTCTTTATCATAAGAGATTATGTTGCTTGAAATACATGTTGTCTTTAACTTTTCCTGGGTAAGGATAAGAATAACTTTGCCATAGGCTTCCTTTAGTAAAGTTTAGCTATCAGAATAGAATTATACTGCTGTCGAAGGGGTTTAAAGCATCCTCTCATGCAGAATTCAACCACTACAATTTTGTATAATTTATCTAGAACAGGTGTGTCAAACTCGATTTCAGTGAGGACCGCATCAGGGTTGTGTTTGACCTTGGAGAGCCAGGGAGGCAGGGGTGGCCATGGAAGGCATGGCCATGATGGGCGTGACATGGAATTCATATTGGGGGCACCTGTGGTGGCCAAATGTTAACACAGAACTTCCTTCAGACCCTCCCTCATTCTCATTATAATCTCCCTCCCTCCCTCCCTTCCTTCCTTTCCTCCCTCCCTCCCTCTTCTTCTTTTTCCTTCCTTCATTCTCCTTTCTTCCTCCTACCCCTTTCCTTATTTTTCCTTCCTTGCTGTCTTCCCATCTTCCCTTCTTTTTTCTTTTCCTTTGTCTTTCCTCTTTCCCTTTCTCCTTTCCTGTCCCTCTTGCATGCTCAAATGCAAAAGGGGAAACATTTATCCTTTTGTTTTGTTTTTAATTTGTTTTGATAGCCCTCTGCCAGCAAAAACAGAGCATGCGCTGGGGGGGCATGCGCAGCTCCCCGTGCTCCATTCTTGCTGGCAGAGGGCAGCAGGAGGCCACTGCCACCAAAAATGGGGTGTGGAGGGACCACGCCCGCTCCAGAGCTCCATTTTTGCTAGCAGAAACATCATGGACTGGTCCTTTGCTGTTTACAGGGCAATCCCGTGCACCAGATCTAAGCACCTCATGGGCTGAATCTGGCCCCTGGGCCTGAGTTTGACACTCCTGATCTAGATAGAGCCATGTCTTATAATTCTTAAAGATTTATTGACTTCCTTTTTGTTACTAGCCCCAACTGATTATGCTGATTTTCTCCTTTAAATTTCCTAATGATTTGGCAATGAAATAACCTAAAAACACACTTCCTTTCATTCTGTCCTTCATTGCATTAAGATTTTCAGGGGAGATCCTTCAGTGTAAGATTTCATTATGCATGTTGAAAGAAATCCGCTTGTTTGGGTATTGCTCAGGCTTTGAATGCTTTCTGAAGGAGGTACTATTGTTGCCAATAATTTTCCTTTCCTAGATTTATAAAATGTTTTAAATTGAGCCACTTTGTTTCCTGATCTGATAATAGTACACTAATGCTCTTATTCTGTAATTTCATGTTGTTATAGCACAACCCTTTGTATGTTAAAGGTTGAAATGTCCTCACCCTGTAAACACACACACAACACATAAACACACACACTCAGGAAATGTTTCATTTACTCTCACCAAAGTATTTCTATATTGGAACAAGCTGTTCCAATCTTACCAGAAGTGTCCCACCCTGAAACAGGCTGTTCTGACTGTGGAATGATTTTCAGTATGAGATTTTAAGTATGAGATTTTAGGGTTGGAAAATTCCAATCTTGTAATATTTAGCAGACCTCTCCTTGAATAAAGTGATCTTTTGACAAGCAAAGTCAATGGGGAAGCCAGATTAATTTAACAACCGTGTTACTAATTTAACTAATTTGTTTAGTGTTCACTTAACAAATGTGGCAAGAAAAGTTGTAAAATGGGGCAAAACTCACTGAACAAATTTCTCACTTAGCAACATAAATTCTGGGCTCAATTGTGATCGTAAGTCGAGGACTACCTGTACTGTTACTCTCAAGCTGCTCATGTATTTCCTGACGCAATGTTATAAAATAAATCCTTGTGTTTTAGCAAAACCATTTAAACTTTTTGTAATGTTTTATTAAAGAGTTTAAAAAATAAACTTGTAGTACTTTACTCCCCTCATCTCTTAACATCTGTATATCATATTGATTTATTGGTAACAATAAATCCGTGGGGTCACGGTGACTCATGTGGTAAGACGCTGGACCTGTGCACCTCTGAGGTCGGCAGCTCAATTCCCTTGAGTGAATAAGCCGCATATGGACAAGAAAGGAGCCTCCCCTGATTGCCTACCGGCATTCAGGCGTCCCACAGGTAAAGATAACACCACCCGGAAAAATTCCTTTCACTGAGGTACTCAGCCACCTTGGTGATCCATGGCTAACATGTACCATAGTCTAAAAAAAATGGTAACAAACATCTAGAAAAACTAATTGTAGTTTTAAAAGATTTAATCAGTTCTAGTATTTTGGTGTCTCAGAAGCTGAAAATGTTACGGGTACAAAGAATGTTGTCAGCTATAAGTTTTTTAGCGATAAATATTGCCATTGAGTTACATCTGATAAATATTTGTGCCTTAACACAGTGTAAAAAATAAAAAAAAAAGTTAATAGCATGAGAAAGGAGTAAAAAGTAAAAGAAAAAAAATACAATCTAGCAACAGTTATAAGTACAATTATCATTTTACCTCTATGGGTACAACATGCAGAAGCTCTCTTTCTGCATGGTAGTCCTCACTTAATGATTGGATGCTTAGCAACTGTTTGAAGTTACAATGGACCTCCCTATAAGAAAGAAATCGATCTTTCTTATTTTATAAAGTTCTCTCCAAAATTCTTTATCTTCCAAAATCTTGAAAGAAAGCCCAACTCAAATTGTCAAGGGCCTTCTCTGCATCTAAGAAAATCAATGCAGCTTGTTTTTCATTATGCTGCTTCAAATATTCCAATATGTCCTAAACATTTCTAACATTGTCATTTACTTTTTCCATTGGATAAAACCTGACATTGATCCTCATTAATAACTTCTTGCTAAAATGGTTGTGAACAATTGAAATGACCATTCAATAATAGCAATAGCACTTAGACTTATATTCAGCTTCATAGAGCTTTACAGCCCTTTCTAAGTTTACAGAATCAGCACATTACCCCTGACAATCTGGCTCCTCATTTTACCGACCTTGGAAGGATAGAAGGCTGAGTCAACCTTGAGCCATTCAGAATTGAACTCCTGGAGTGATCAGTGAGCTAGCCTGCAGTACTTCATTCTAACTACTGCGCCACCACGGCTATCAGCCTAAAGGTTCTTGGGAAGCCAAATAATTAAAAAAACTTGTGAGACATTCCCAGGTTCAAAAAAACTTAAAAAAAACTTGCTCTCTGAAGAGACCTTGATTTTTCCAGTAGTATTTTTAATGAATTAAATTTCATCACTCCAGATAAGAAAAAAATTAATTTGTCAATAACATTTAGATTTACGGTATCTCTCTCTCTCTTTGATTCTTGCTTGTTTTGTATTTTCTGTTAGATGCAGACCTCCACATTGGAAAATTGATGTGGGGAGACAGTGGATTGTATTACTGCCTCGTCATCACACCTGACGATGTAGAAGGCAAGAATGAGGAATCAGTGGAGCTACTTGTTTTGGGTGAGTTTTCTTCCCTACGTATATCTTATATAAATGAATTTTTATTCAATAAATATTAAGAACATTTCTTGTAAATTTGCATGAGTCTCATTCATGGATTCTGCACTTCGATTGCTTTTTGTTCCTGAAGTAAGACTGATGTAAGATGAGGCGAGTAATACTGTTTCACAGTCACTTTGAACTAATTTAATACTACTGTAGTATAATAACTGGCATATAAAGGTAATTTAAAAAAAATAAACACTAGATGATCAAATTAAAAGAATGCCAGAGGAAATGTATATTTTAATGTACAGATGCAAAATTTAAAATATAGCAAATTTTGTATAGCCTTCAAAATGCTTGAATCATTGTTTTAAAAGATAATTGTAACATATACCAACATATAAGCTGTTGTTTAAGAAAAAATTGCCAATCAAGTCAAAACAAATAAATCTGAAAATTTGGGGACATGGATTGGCCCAGTATCAGATTGTCTTATTTTTCAAGCTAGAATGTAACCTTGTTATATAAATAATATCAGAAAGCAGCCAGAGATCAGATGATACTGTGTGAAATATGTGTATCCAAATGTGATGGTGCTTGATTTGTTCCTGAATGCAGATTGACAGATTTTACAGGCCAGCCACTGGTTCTGCCCATTACTAATCAGCCACGGTAAACATTAGTTTAAGCAAATTCTTTTGAGAAATCGTAAATAGAGCAACAAACAGTTTTTTATTATATAAAATTTAACAAACTTATTTCCCTAATTTGTACCTTGACACTTATTACTGATCTTTGGTATATTATCCTATATTTATATTATCTGTATCTTATTCCTAAACACCTTATAACAATTCTGTTGCCTTCTATTGCTTGAGCTTAAGTCAAAATCTCCAGTGACCATTTAACCACCTTCAAATTGGCTTCTTTTGCTGTCAGCTGTTGTTCTAAATTGCTGCTGAAGGGTTGACTTGGCAATTTCTCAGTCTATGCTGGCAGTGAGAAAAAGAAGCCAGCAGTCAGCTGGCTGAAGCTTTTCAGCATTTCTGCTAGAACAGCGAAGATTCTGGGCTGTGCTTCTCCTTTCAACTTGTCTGCTGCTGGTTTCTGAAGTCCCAGCTTGCTCCTCCTCTGTCATCAGTTGCCAGTTGAAGCTGATGGCTCCACTCCCTCAGCTGAAAATCCATTCCTTGACTTCCCACAAAATATAAATATTTTTCCAAATGCAGTCACACACCCACACTCTGGAGATGGCAGCTTTCCTTTTATAATTGAAGTCCAGGTGTGGTGCAATGCTCTTCAGTTTGTGCTGGTCACTGCAAGGCTTTCCTTCCACACGATTTAAAGATGCTTTTCTGCTCATGGGGAAAGTCCTTTAATTTCATGACAGAAGCAGATTTTTGGGGTCTGAATCTTTCCACTCTTTCCATAATTCATGAAAAAATAACAACCAATGCAATTTTGCTGAACTTCCCAAAGCTTTTTTTTTTAAATAGCGGCAACAAATGCTATATGTTTTATAAATAGTAAAAGCAAATAAATGAAAACAGTCAATATGAAGAGAAAGATTATAAATAAATTACAATTGGGGGATTGCATGTCAAGCCCAACAGCATAGCATCAGCCCTGAAGCAGCCACAAGTTTCCCAAATTTCATTCTTCCAGGCCATGAGTTTTGGCTTTTGGATACATTCCTTGGTTCAAAAATGTTGCCCTATGATTTTAACCACTTAAAGGTTCTGATGAGTTTTATAGCATATAGAGGACCATATGGCAATATTTTGTTCAAGTTCTTAGCATTTTTTCTCCAACAATCTAAAAAATAAAGAAAAATCAAGCACTAAGAAATTACCAATTATTGAATTTTTGGAATGTCCTGGAACATTTTGATTCAACCAAACAATGAATTGCAACAAAATGCTGCATATAAACAGTATATTAAAATTTTAAGAAAATCATCATGAAAGGCTATTGTTTTCTGCTAAAAGTACAAAAGGATTAAAATTTCCTATAAATCCTGCAACATCCTAAGGCTTTGTTCCTCTCTGGATTAAAGTGAAAAAAAATGATTTAAGAGAAAAATTCACCAGGATATCCAAAATCACTGGATAATAAACTCCTGTTACATTAAACACTATAATCACAGGAGTAACCAAATATACAGTGATTTAGTTCTTGTCTAGCTTGTAGTGGTAAAAATAAGTATTTTAAAATGGTCATTTGCACTTCCATTGGCTTTCATATTTTAAAAAATGTAAGAATCAAAACAGTCAAACAGTAAAAATAATTGCTCTTGCAAATGTTTCAGTTTGTTTCTTGCAAAAAAAATTAGAAAAACATTTATTTAAACAGAATAAAGATTATTGGAAGATTTAAGTCTTTTCTTAAATGCGTATAAATTTTGTTTGAAGAACTATAAATATTGGTATTTGTTTTTTTAAGAAACTGTGCCACAAATGAAAAAAACATTAAAGATTTAAAATTGTGTCGTGATTGCTCAGTGAGAGCAATCAAATACAAATAGTCCTTGTCTTATGACTATAATTAAGCCCTAAATCTCTTTTGATATGTGAGATATTTGTGGAGTTAATTTTGCCCCATTTTACAACCTTGCTTTGCCACAGTTGTTAAGTGAATCACTGGAGTTTTAAGTTAGCCACATGGTTGTTAAGTGAACGTGGCTTCTCCACTGATTTTGCTTGTCACAAAGGTTGATCGCATGACCCCAGGACACTACAATTCTCATAAATATCAACCAGGCATCTGAGTTTTGAACATGTGATCATGGAGATGCTGCAACAGTCATAAGTGTGATAAATGGTCAAAAGTCACTTTTTGCATTGTAATTTTGAATGGTCACTAAATGAATTGTTGTAAGTCAAGGACTACCTATCAGTAATCATTGTGTTCCCAACAGACTGTGCAACAGTTTCTGATTTAAAAAAGAATATTTTGATATATCTGGCACAAATGAGAGAAATAAACTTTATTTTTGAATAAGTAATATATATGCTCTTTATAGAAAACTTCAATAAGAGATATTATACATGTAGTATTTGTTTCTATATGTTTTTGAATTAAAGCACTGCATCATGAAAATGAATTAAAACTTGTGAAATTAAAACTTGTATAATACGAGTTATAAAGTAATATTCAGGGGAATTCTAGAACATTAGATGATATGATTTAAACAGTTGTTCATTTAGCCATGTCAGAAAGTAGAACTTTCTGGAGTTACTATGCAGTTTACAAATTAGTAGAGTTTGATGGGGTGATCAAACCTACCAATGACAGGGTGGCATTGAGCACCTCACTGTGAACTGTAGGACAGCCCTTTTTATAAAAGGGCTGTCAACTGTCATTTTCAAAGTGAGAAAGAAAATGAGGAAATTCTAAGGAGATTCTGTGGAGACTCATTTTGTCTGAGGGAGATTGGAGATACTGAGAAGATCCAAGACTCTGAGGAGATATTAGGATCTGACAGACTGAGGTCTGTGTATGAGAAGATATAGCAAAGAGATCTGAGAGAAGATCTATAACCTAAAGAGAAAGGGACTTTCTAAAGAGGTTAGCTATATCTAAGAAGAGATTATGAGAGGAAGAACTGTGAATCTCTCATAGTAACTTCTAGTTCCTTGAAGGACTGTTTAAAAGGAACGAAAGAAGAAAAGACTCTGTAGATATTTAAGAATAATATATTTATTGATTGTTTCTGTTATAAATAAATCTGTTTTGATCTGACACAACTTGGCATTGCAATTTATTGAATGACTCTGTGAAATAGATATAGGTTTAAAGATCCAAGCCAAATTAATACTATTTAACAAGCCACCTATTACAATGCAGTATACATTTGCTGCTAAGGAGTAAGTGTAGAAACCTATTACTATTATCGTTAAATTGCAGCTTTTAAGTGCTAAAATAATGCCATTTCTTTGCAGCTAATGCCTCGCCTCACCAGGAGAAGTGTTCTTTCAATTTGCCTTATTAATTGGAGTGATGATTAATTTTTATAATTTATTTGTCTGAAAGTTTCAGTTGCTTATATTGTATTCAAAAATATTACTAACTTTCTAAGATAGTGAAACAACATGATTTCTGAACTGTAAGATTTATAGAAAAGTCAGTAAAATAGGTAGAAAACTTAATTTTTTTTTCTCTTATAGTATCTGGAATAATCTTTAGAAGATAAACAAGTCCTACCTATGTAGAATGAATGTGGTTTGGTGAATTGAGAGAGATATAATCTGCTGCATCCATAGTAAGAAACTAGAGATACTTTTATTGGCAGAATATAGAAAGAATGATGTAATAATGAATTATGAGTTCTGTATGTGTACAGAACTCATGTATTTTAAAGCCTGTCAGTTTTAAATATTCAGCATAAAATTACATGCTATACAATATAATGTGAAACGGAAAACAGAAAACGCTTCATGAGTAGATTACTTAAACTATGACAGTCTAAATAAATTATTCTGATTTTATGTTATTTTGCTGAAAGGCTTCCAGTAGTGTGTTTTGCAGTAACTAAAACAGATGTTATCTTTGAAACGCATGGGATGCTGACATTTGGGATTCAATCCATTGGTATTCTGAATCATAGATTAGCAGCTGGCAGTTTGGTTCTCCTTGGAGGTAGCTGCCGGCCTCTTCTCCAATATTCAATGCAGAAATGTTCTTTTGAGAAGATTACTTTCACAACAAGCTGCCTGAGGATCTCACTGTGGTCAATCATATATAGCCGCAGGCCAATTTTTAGAACAATTTATTATACATTCAAAGACCTTTTTTTCTTTCCTCTAAGTACCTGATACCAAAGTTGGAGGTATTAAGGACTATTATCTTGCTGAAATACCCAGCATTAGCTTGAGAACCAAGAAAAAAAAACTCCCCTAGAATCGTACCCAAATTTTCCCGATCTGCAAAAAGATCTACATAAATAGCTTGTTGAAAAGGTTAGCTGATACTGAAGAGTTGTCCATAGGTCCACATTAAAGCATTGTTTATATCGCAGTGATCTTCATCAAAAAGTTGTCGGAAAGAAACCTTCATCAGAAAAAAATTACCAAAGTATGGGGAAAAAAAACTTGACAAGCCTGAAACAATTGGGAACAATGTTTTTTGGAGTGATGAAACTGAAACCGAATTATTTCACCATGATTACAAAAGATATATTTGGAGAAAAAAAAGGATGAAGCATTTAAAGACGAGAACATCCTGTTAAGCATGAGGGTGGCTCTATTAATGGCACCAAGTGGCACAGGAAATACTTGTGTGGGTGGACAGAAGAATGGATTCCATGTCCTATAATCAGCGAAAAAAATTGAAACTAAAAGGTTTGTAATGACCTTTAAAGTTCCTAGATTTGGATATTATTGAGAAACTATGGGAATATCTCAAACGTGAAGCATGTACAAGGAGACCTAAGATTATTTCTAAGGTAGAAAAGTTCTATAAGAAAGTGGAGTGGGGAATTCAACAGCAACAATAATCTGCTACCTACCCACAGGAAACATTTGGAGACTATTATTTCTACCAGAAGAGGATTTACAAAATACTAACTGAAAATGAATCTAAATTTGCATCTGCCATTTTCACCTGCTATATTTAGATATTATTTCAAATATGTAAATAACTGCACATAAATATCATATATTCAAATTTGCAGAAAGATTTATTTATATTTGTATTCTGCTATAATCAAAACTCAGTGGTTAGAAATATAGAAGTTGTGACAGGTACGGTTTCCTTAGGATTTATTAAAACCTATAATTTGAACAAGAGAAATCTGCAGAAAAGCCAGGTTTTGAGTAGAATGTTTGGAGCATTCTTTACTTAGGAGATAACGAGAAGGCAATTGTCAGGTTCCCACCCACTTTACCTCATGTGGATTGGGAACTCTAAGTGAGAGCCCCTCTTGTAGGAAAACATGGAGTAGGCTAATTCTTATTGCAAGAGATGGTCCTTTTGATATCTAGAAATGTGGCATGTAGAACTTTAAGAAGGATAACCAGCACTCTGAAATGGACCAAGTACCAACTAGTACAGTGACTGAGATATTGGAATTATATAGATAGATAAATACAAATCTAGACCTAATTATTGTAATATAGACATAAAACTGTAACAGTGTAACAGAGTTGGAAGGAACCTTGGAGGTTTTCTAGTCCAATCATCTGTTCAAGCAGGAGACCTTATACCAGTGATGGCTAACCTTTTTGGCACTGCGTGCCAAAATGGGAGCAGGCATGCCGGAAACTGAAAGAACAGATGATCTTCCAGTTTCCGGTGTGCCTGGTCTTCCGGTTTCCAGTATGCCTGGTCTTCTGGTTTCTGGTGTGCATGCGCAGACTAGCTGGCCAGTGTGCATGCGCTGGCTCTGCCTGGCCTTTCGGGGATCCTCGTGCCTCACTGCCTGCCCCCATGGTCCCCATCGGGATGGCGGGACATCTCCACCGATGACCGGGTTCCACATCCCTGGACAGGGAGAGAAAGTTGGGTGGGGAATGCTGCCTCCATCCGCTGGAAATCTGGAGCCCCTTCCTGGCCTCAAAGGGAAGGGGCATTGGTGTTCCTGGGGCTTGGGTTGGGGAACCAACAGGTGGGAGAGCTTTGCCCCAACTCTGGCCAGGATGAAGCACCCCTTTCCAGCCCACCACCGAGAACGAGCCAGTAGAACCCCCCCACTTCTGCCAAGGGAGCATGACTGCTTCCTGGCCAGCGCACCTCTTACCCTGGCATTCCTCCCGCAAGCATTTGTTGGCTGGGCAGTCAACTGCCCCACCCACTGCTCCTGCTGCAGTGATTCTTGCTCCTGTCTCTCACCCTGTTGTGCCTGCTGCTTCTGCTCTTTTGAGGAAGCGCGGCTGTGCATGTGAACTACCGCTGCCCCCTCAGGCCCCAGTGGCAGCCACTCCCGCCCTCTAGCCCCCAGTGGCAGCTGCAGGGGAAGACCAGGAGCAACCGGCCGGCCACCGCAGCTGCTCCCACGTCAGTGAGCCATGCGGGCAGCTCACCTCCCTGCTGGCAGCTTCTCCTCCAGCATCCTGCCTGGAAGCACAACAGCCCAGAGAGAGGCAGAGCTGTCATGCCCCTGTCAGAATCTGATTCGGAGGGGAGGCTGAGCTGCTGACAGGGAGTGTGGCTTCATTGGCTGTGGAAGAAACTGGGGAAGGGCAAAGTCTGGCTGGGCAGAGCAGGGGAGAGGTAGAGCAAGGGAGAGGGAATTTGGAGGAAGACCCAGGCCCATCCCCCTCTTTATCCTAGGGCATGTAGGGAGGAACAGAGAAGGGAGCAACGTGAGTTGCATAGCTTATGGGGGAGGAAAGGGCCCTGATTCCCTTCATTAGCTGCAGCTGGGAACACAGTGTTTAAAAAGGGAAGCTGCACACAGCAAACTGTTGGGAGCAAATCGTGAATTATCTGGTATCGTTGAGGCTTATCTGTGTTCCTGGCGTCTTCCCAACTGTGTGTCTTTTGCTGTGCTTTCATGTCTGCAATTCCTTCTCCTGCCCTGTCAAGTTAATTACTGCAGTGTGGTTTGTTTGGATTTTTATTTACAGTTTGTATGTACTTTGTTTTCGGATTGAATTTCTCCACTTAAAGACTGTTCCTGGGAGAGTTTTTCTCCAGCTGAAGGTAACCTGGACATTGGGGGAAAAGTTGAAGATAATAAAGGGACTCTTCTTGCTTATTTGACTGTGTTGCCTTTGTGCCACACCCCAGGTCATCACAAGAGCTGTGGGCCAGGATGGGCAGGCCAGGGCTTCCCTCCCTCTCCGCCTGAGTGGGGTTCTTGCGCGGCTCCAGCCCATGGTGCATCTGTGCTCAGGAGTGCCTGGCTGGCTTGGGCGCCCCAGAAGAACCAGCCACCCCCACGCAGCCTCCCTTCCCACCACTTTTGCCAAGGAGGCGTGACTGCTTCTCTCCCCGGCGTTCCTCCCACCTGGCTCAGCTCTTGCCCGTCTCAGAAGAACAGCCACTGCAGCTGCTGCCACCGCTGCAAGGGAAAGGGCAGGAGTGACTGGCCAGCCACCGCAGCCGCTCCCATGCCCTTGGCAGTGTCTCCATTCGGGCAGTTCACCTCCCCACCGGCAGCCCCTCCTCCAGCATCTTGCATGGGGGCAGTGGAGGCATGGATGGGCAGGCCAGGGCTTCCCTCCCTCCCAAGTGGGCTTCTTGTGTGGCCCCAACCCTCCAGCCCGTGCCACTGACGTGCATCTGTGTTCCGGAGCACCTGGCTGGCTCAGGCACACGGGGCAGCATTTGCTGGTTGGGTGGATGGCTGCCCCATGCCCAAGCTGCCAGCACACCGGAACCCAGAAGAGCAAGGGGAGCAGAGCTGCCAGCCGAGGCAGCTGGGGCCGTACAAGAAGGGAGGGAAGCCCCAGCCCTCCTGTTCTCACCCCCATTGCCCCCTCACCTCTGGTGGTGGCAGCTGTTGTGCTGCCGCTTCCAGGCGGGATGCTGGAGGAGGAACTGCTGGTGGGGAGGTGAGCTGCCCGAATGGAGATGCCGCTGATGGCATGGGAGTGGCTGTGGTGACTGGCCAGTCACTCCTGTCCTTCCATTTGCAGCAGCGGCAGCTGCTGCGGAGGCTGCTCTTCTAGGGAGGCACAGGAGCTGAGCCAGGTGGGAGGAATGCTGGGGAGAGAAGCAGTTGCGCCTCCTTGGCAAAAGTGGTGGGAAGGGGGGCTGTGCTTGGGGCGTCTGGCTCTTCTGGGGCACCCAAGCCTGCCAGGCGCTCAGGAGCAAGGATGTACTGTGGGCTGGAGCCACGCAACAGCCCCGCTCAGGCAGAGGGAAGGAAGCCCCGGCCCGCCCATCCTGGCTCACAGCTGTGCCCCTCTCCGGGTCTTTTGGCATGCATGCCTGATACTCTTCCCATTGCTGGTCTTTGCGCCCACATGTGCACCAGAAACCAGAAGACCAAGTGGCTGACGCATATGCGCATTGGAAACAAGAACATCTTCCTGGTGCATGCGTGCACACCAGGTGGCTGCTCTTCTGGTTTTTGGTGCACATGCACACGTGACGTTCAGCTGGGCAGCGCACCGGAACCCAGAAGAGCAACGGGCGATGGCTCCGCATGCCTGGAGTAATAGCTCCGCGTGCCACTTGCAGTACGCGTGCCATAGGTTCGCCATTGCGGCTTTATACCATTCTGGACAAATGAGTGGCCAATCCCTGCTTTAAAATCTTCAGTATGGAACACCCATAATTTCTGGAGAAAAACTGTTCCACTGATTAATTGCTATGGCCGAATTTGTTATTACTCCTTATCTCTCCGTTGCACCTGGAATAATTGAAGCTTCTAACTCATCTTAAAAAGCAGTTCATGTTGTATATAATATGTTGCAACAGTTTACATGTGTGGTGACAAGGACATGAATAATTTATCATGCCTTCCCAATCTAATTAAGTCAGTAGTATGATCTCCTAACCAGATATAGAAATCGCAAATAAAAAGAGTGTAGCAACCACGGCTCATGCAAATAACCTGTGGCCCAACAGGGCTTTCTGTGATCCTATTCTCTTCCTAATTGTCAATACACTTCAGACCCTTCTTTTATTGGTCTTGCTAAACAACCTCACAGGCTCACTTTGCCAGCAACCTCACAGGCTCACCTTTCAGGTGGATCTGCTCAGTACTACAGCAGCTTTCCTGGCTTTCTGTTCTACTGCTAAGGTTCTACTGCACGATTGTAATGTGTAACTATTTCACTAGGAAAAAAAATAGCAGTCCCGTGGGAAATAAAACACAAATGCACACACATACACACATATATAAATAAAATCACGTGTGTGTGTGTGTGTGTATATAGTGTGTATGTATGTACATACACACTATATATATACAGAGAGAGAGAGAGAGAGAAAAGAGATTTGTGTGTGTGTGTGTGTGATAAACTCATAAACAGTTTCTAATATTTCTACAGATGTCTGTGAGTTCTACTGGCCTGGAACTGAATTCTTGTTTTTGAAGCATTTCTCATATACCTTCTGCAGCTTACTCTAACCCAGTAGTAGTCAACCTGGTCCCTACCGCCCACTAGTGGGCATTCCAGCTTTCATGGTGGGTGGTAGGGGTTTTGTCCCCTACTTTCTAAATCATCATTACTGTGGAACCGGTGGGCGGTTAGAGAAAATTTTACTACTAACAGAGATACAAAATGGGCAGTAGGTATAAAAAGGTTGACTACTCCTGCTCTAACCTATAAGCAGTGCTGCTCCTTTAACTATCTTACTTTTCTATAAGTTGCATGACACTGCTGGCAGCTTCTTCAGTCTGTGTTCAGTCTTGCTCCTGCCCCTTTAACAATGCTTTGAAATACTACTTACTGCCCAATGATCTCCCCATCATTCCTTATTACTTGTCAACCTCAGCCATACACTGTTAAGAAAGGTTAATGGTTAAATTCAAAGGCCTCAGCTACTAAAAGTTTCTATGGTAACAGCCCGATTGGCTATTTCTGTTGTCTGTGAAAACTTTGATCTTTGGCAAATTTTGCCACTGTTTTTCTGTGGATTGACAATCCTCAAAAAAGAATTGAAGGAATTATATCTGAGGGAGCAAGGAGGAATTAATTAAATGACCGCACACTGTTCATAAATCTCCAGCAGATTGCTGGATGCTGCTCTGATTTATAAGAAACACATTTCCTGTTCTGTGCATTTGAAAAGTTATTGGAATGTTTAGGTTAGAAGAGTTTTACAATTTGACTGCATACTTGCACTGTTGGGAGTTTCCTTCCCAGAAGAATTCCTGCAAAAGTTGCACAGCTGTATAACTATGAACAGTACACCTGCCCTGAATAATGTAATTAGATATATTTTATCCTATACTTAAATTCACTTGCTGTCAATGTAGTTGCATATTTGCTTGTTCTTTGTTTTGTCATATTGGTCACTGTATTTTTTTTTCTTTGCCCTGTTTCATAATCTCATGCATATCTTCGTTCACCAAGGGATCAAATTCCAAGAGTTCCAAACCTTATTAATTTCCTGAGATTTCCATAGATTGTTGTGTATGAACACATCAACAGTTGCTAGTTGCTTATCTCATTTCTATGAGTTTGGCACCAAAACACTCTTAAAAAATGCTTCCAAATTGAAATATTTTTGCCCAGCCTGATTTTATCTCAGTTTTTCTAGACAATTTGATGGCCTTTTTACTCACAGAGATAGAAAGAAAAACACGACATAAATAAAACAGTGTCTTCATTTACTAATCTTCTGTTTTAGTGTACAGTGTACAGTGTTTAAATGTCTAGAATAAAAATATAGATTTATATTGCCAAATAACAAGAATATCAGCAACCCTAAACTTAAACCATATGCCTCTGGAAAACATCATATTTTATAGAATAGAATCCAAACATCCCAAAGTTATACCGCTAGTTTTCCTATCTGATACCATAGTATGTCCAATTTATTTTTTGTTGTACTAATCTATTACCATGTTGTTTACTTTTTCAGGCTAATGTTTTGTTGAGGAGGATTGTTTTGTCTTTTTCCACCTTTAGGGTCAATTAGCTTTCCTGTGCTTTTATTTTATGCTTTTATTTAGGGTATATGTCTCATTTCTCAATTTTATACATTCTTATATTCTAAACAAAGCACTGGATAACAATATTTTGCTTCCTGAACACTTTTATGTGTATCTTATAGATTTTTGGCTGCTATTCACGAAAATAATATGTAATTTAATATATCCAATACCGTTCTATAGAAATCTTCTGTTTTATACAATGGCAATTCATACCATTTCATCCTGGTGGCTATGCTACACACATGAAAGAAACATAGGAAAACATTGAAATGTTGAAGCACATCCAGTACACCAATTACAGCTAGAATACCTGTGGAGATCTAAAAGAAGTGGCTCTAATGCTTGGAATGCAGCTTGTTACATATGCAAATAGGGCAAGAGAGTTCATTACATTAAAAAAAAAAGAATTTGGTTCTATTTTGAAAGAATTTGGTTCCAGGACAGAAAAACGTGATACATGAACCACTTACTGTTCTGAACAGTTATTTTGATCACCGTCATTCCAAAATTATATTTGTATTCAGTTTGAAGAGGTCTATTATAATCACCAAAAAATTTTCAGTAAGCAAAACTTTTGAAAAAAATTGTTATTCAGTGAAATGAGTGCTAGTTACTTTTGTCAGCTTTTCTCTATTTTTGTTACAACTTGCATATATTCACAGCTCAAATTTCTGCTTAAGCATGGGAGGCAGCAGGTGCCTTTACCAAAATGACTGTAAAGCAGCTGTTATATGTACTTGTACAAGAGGTATAATCAGTGTACAGTAGGAATGAAGAAAATGACAGCATGTGCTAGATTATTATTATCAAAAGAAGGGTAAACTTACCATTGAATATTCAAACCTTCTGAGACAGACCTAAGAGATTGGGTGATGCAGAAAGCATAGCAGGGAAATAGTTGCTCTGAAATATAGACGTATCACTACAGGAGGAGTTTTGTCTGCATTAATAAAAAATAAAATCTATTTATCAAATTTCTTCAGGTTCCTATCCAATGAGGAAAGGCAATAACAAAAGAAAGGAGAAGTATGTTATCTTGAACAGCTTAATATGCTATTTTTACTTAATGGATTGTTCTGTATCTTATTTATTTATTAAATTTGTTTTCTCTCCGTATCGCCACAATGTTAAGGCTTTGATTTTGAACTGAGTTTGGCACCTCTGCCAGACTTGGATATATTGCATTATACAGTTATGAAGATAGCTGAAATGCGGAATAAATGTTCTTTCATGCAGGAATGAAAGCTTGCTTCACCCAGGAAAAATGTCCCTTACCTGAAACAGTCCTGGGACACGTGGGTAGTGCCACTTATTGGTATGGGATATTTACTCTATATCAACCCTATTCAAATACCACGGTATTCGTACCTACATGCATCACTTCAATCTCTAGAAGATAAAGTAATTATTGTTATTTCATTTTTTAAATTATTCTTTTTGGCAGCTAAGAGTGGCAAATTATGTAACAATGGAAGTAATTATATGATGATGTCTTTACACCCTCTTTCTCTGTCTTGTGTGTGTACCTCTATTTGTTTTGAACCAACAGAAAATTACAGTGCTCTTGTTCAGTTGTTTGACACTGAATTTGCCCATACTATATTAGATAGCTCCTGAAGTGGCGGAAAGTGGGTTAGAATTAGCATGCAAACTGCAAGTTGTCTCCACATTGACTCTGGGGGCCTAATTGCATCTATAAGCTGTGATAGTTCTTTGTTCTTTATCCTAATGTTGAGAACACTGTCAGCAGCAATTTCTTCTAGATGTCACAGACTACCACTTCATCGAGCAGCCATGAAGTCATTGGAAAAGATGTTCAGATGCCATGATATATCTATATCTACAAAAATGACAATAGTGCAAGCCATAGTATCCCCTGTGGCACTCAAAGATTTTGAAAAATCAAGGGAAGAATATTGATGCTCTTGCTATTAGAGAAAATTTCTGATTATAATCTGGACAGCTAAGAAAACAAACAAATGGATCATTGAACAAATATATCAATTATACTACCACAGCTTATCACTTTCTCTAAAACTACAAGAATTTTTTTTCTTCCCATACCATAGCCATAAACAACTCTCTTAATAAACTTTTACTCATTAAAGTTGAAAGATTAGGTTTTATTATTTGCCGATAGAGAAAAGATGAGATATGGGATGAGAATTTTGGTTGAAATATTAGAGAAAGGGTTAAGCTATTGAAAATATTTATAGTAATCTTGATGAAGGGGCTCGTTCTTTCTTTTTTTGTTTCTTTTTAAAAATATTTCTCCTTTTTCCCCATCCTCCCCAACTTTGGACATATTATGTGAAAGCCTAACTCTCTAGTAAAAGTTTTAATCCTGAGGAAAGTGAAAAGAAAGAGAGGAAGAGGATGATTATCAGCAAGACAGATGAACTCATTTATAGTTCAATGAGTGCACTGTTGAAAGACCTGAAAGATCAGGTTAGGGGCAGACTGTTACGGAAAAATATATTTATGAGGTTGTTGAGAGTCAATATCAATCTGATGGCACGTAATAATAAAAAAGATGTCTGGTTGAAGCCACCCAGAGTTACCTTTAAGTAAAATGGGTGACCTATAAATTTTACAAACAAAAGAAGGCAAGGAAATTCCTTATGTGCTTTCATAATGTATTTACTTTATTTCCCCCTTTCTGCCATGACTGAACACCATGCAAAATCCATGGTTTTTCATGTAATTTCTCATCAAAGTACATACTAAATGCAGGTTTGCTATGCTTCAAAATCATATGACCTCAGATTTTCACTTTAACAGAAGAAAGTACCCTTACCTATTATCTTTGGGACTGTTTACAAATTTTTGGTAACAATGAGTAGGTAATGCGGCAACTACAAATGAACAAATGTATTGTGTTGTATAATATAAAATTGACAAATGTAAGCAACAATTATCTGTTAATTAGGTGTATCATTATATCTCTGTAAATCAAAAGGAAGTTATTAGCTTCTTTGCCCAACAGCTTAGATCCTAAAATTTAATACAGCACAGATGATAGTAAATAAGAGTGTTAGAAGCAGGCTAGATAGAGGGAGGAGGGAGGGAGGAAGAAAGAGCTTATGCACTGTATTTCATTTCATCTGAAACTAGGCATTCCCTTAGAACTGCTCAACTTAATTTCAGTGAACAATGGCAGTAAAGATATTTTGCAAAGGTTTTTCAAACCCTGAAAGGTCACTTAATAAAAAAAAGATAGAACATGTTTGAATAGTTGAGTGTGTTAGAACAGATAATTCAGAGGCAATTATATACAGGTAGTCTTTGCTTAATGACTGCCCTGTTCGGTGACCTTTTTAAGATATGATAGTGCTGAAAAAGTAACTTTATGACTGGTTCTTACATTTATGACTTGCATTTGCACACTTCACAGCTGGCTACTGACAAGCAGAGTCATTGGAGAAGCTGGAAGTAAAACTGCTAGTTGCAGTCATGTGATGTTTTATTGAATGATCATGTTGTTTAATGACAGGGTTATAGGTCCAGTTGTGGTCATTAAGGAAGGACTACCTTATTCGGATAATATGAATGAAGAAATAGTTGAAGGCAAAGTCAGAATATGAGTGAAGAAATAGTTGAAGGCAAAGTTCAGTACCTTTTTGTACTGAATTAAGGAAAGCAGCATAGAACAATTCTGTATTTTCAGAATATTTTTAATAGAATGGTTTTATACACACTGATAAGAGACCTAAAGCGTGACAGCATAGAGCATTTCTTAATTACCACGTGTCATTCTAATCTTGATTTGACAGAAAATAAAACCAATTTGTTTGCTGTGCCTTTTACTAATCCCTGATCATTTTGATTGTTTATGTACCAACAAGTTGATATCAACTGTTAGCAATCACATAGATTTTCTTCAAAACAGTCTTATTTCATCCTAGCCCTTTCAGTGATTTACTCATTGCAGCTATAATTGAATCCATTCATCTTGATGGTTGCCCCCTTTTTATTTTTCCCTTTCTTTCCACCTTTGCAAGCATCACAGAGTTCTCAAAAGAGTTTGGCTTTTGCATAATGTGTCCAAAATATAATTTGAACTTGGCCTTTATTTCTTAGGTGATGACTGGATTAATTTGTTCCATGATTGATTAGTTGGGTGTATTGGTATTTTCAAGAATCTTCTCTAATACTAAAGTTCAAAAGCACAATATTCTTTCTGTCCTGCTTCTTCAAAGTCCAAACTGCTTTTTCATAAAGTGTCATAGGGAAGCTGTGTCTTGCACAAATATTCTGATTGTTGTAGGTATAGACATATATAGACACATCATGATGTTTGATGTTGCCTCCCAAAGCATTCATTGCTATTCTACCAAGTACTACCGTGTTTCCCCGAAAATAAGACACTGTCTTATATTTTTTTTGGCTCCCAAAAACACACTAGGTCTTATTTTCGGGGTAGGTCTTATATATTTATGGTGCCAAATAGTGGGTGTGAGTGTGTAGGGGGGGTGTTTCGCGGGTGCACGGTTGCTCCCTGAAAAGTCTTCCTGGAACTGGAGATTTACACTAGGTCTTATTTTCGGGGTAGGTCTTATATTAGGGCAGGTTTAGAAAATAGTGCTAGGTCTTACTTTCGGGGTAGGTCTTATTTTTGGGGAAACACGGTAAGTTGTCATATATTTCTTGATTGCTGATTTTTTCATTGTTAATAGTTAATTCTAACAGACAGAAACTATTCACTATTTTAGTATCTTCTTTGTCAATTCTAAGTCTGGGTCTGGGTTTTTTATTCTTCTTTATATTTAATCTTAGTTCTATTTTTATCACTAGAACATCCACATGATTTATATTTCCAGTTATCAGTATAGTCTCATCAGCACAGCATGGGTATTGATAGTTCTCTTCCAAATTTATAACCACTCCCATGATCTTCCAATCTGGCTTCCTTCATTGTACATTTAGTATATAGTTGGATAAATAAGAAAGAATATACAGCCTTGTCTCACTTCTTTGCCAACCTAGACTTAATCTGACTTAGCATGTTTAATTAGTCTGCGGCTTTTTGGTCTATATATAGGTTTTGTATGGGGACCTGAAGGCATTGTGATATTCTGTGATGTTCTGAGTTTCCCAAACTCCTAAAAGCATCCACAACTTGACATTGTTGACATAACTGAGGTATAAATAATGAAAAACATTGATTCTTTGTCCTTTTCAATTATCCCATGTGGATCAATGTTGGATGTTGGGTATCTTAAGTATTATTTTATAATACTTCATGTAAAATGGGAAATTAAGGATTTTGTATGATATTTTTCTATTAAAGTTTGTTTTCTTTGTTATTAGTCTGTAGAATGACCTCTTCTAATCAGCTGGCCACCGTGTCATTCTCCAGATTTCCTGGCATTATTTGATAGAACCTTACAGATTCTTCTTCCACAGCTCAACATATACGCCTCCCTTCTTTCTTTGTTTGTCTTTGAATTTTTGTTTTTCTTTGAATCTGTTGATTTGTATTTTTAGCATATCAAATAAAAACTGGAATATTCTTCTGAATTTTAAGATCTTTTGGAAGACTGGTCTTGTTTCCCCTTGTCTCTTTTCATCTCTAGTGTCTTCTCATATGTTGTGTTAATGATGCATTTCTTTTCTAACAGCTCTGTTGAGTTTCTTCCTGGAAATTTTCTGTGTTTTGAATTCTCTTTTCTTCTTAGCAATTCTTATTCTTAGTTCTGACATCTGGATTGCTCTCTTTTTCTTGAGTTATGGTAGTCTCTTTTTACTCAGCTATTCTGGTTGCCTATAAATTAGGTTTAAGACTTCAAAGTGATTACTGATGTTTTCTTTTTAAAATGGTGGGTATATCATTAAAATCATATCATAGAAACTGATTGGCTTTCTTCTGATACTTTATTTTGACTTGGAACTAGCACATGAACAGTTTGTGATCTGTTTCATAGTAATCTCCTAGCCACTTCTTTGCTGTCATAACTGATTTCATTTACTTGCTTGTACCAATAACACAGTCAATTTGATTTCTGTGTATTTTACCGGATAATATACATACATATAAGCATTGTTTTGGTGATTGGGAGACTATATTAACAATGAAGAAATCCCTGGAGTGGCAGAAATCAATAAGTCAATGTCCTATTTCACTAGACCATACAGTCCAACTATGTTTTCCTCTTTACCATTTTCAATATCTTTGGCATTTGGATCTCTTAACTACATGTAGACATCTTGCTTGCATGTTCAGTGAATTTAAGATTGAACTTGCCCTTAAAACTGTTTAATATCCTCTTCTGCATCAGTATCTAAAACATTAAAAACACAATGTGGATAATCATATTAAAAGTTTTTTATAAAGTTTGATTATTCAGTAATTAACCCAATACTTACCTTGCTATATCCTTTCTGATTATGAAAGCAAAACCTCTCTATTTTATTTTATGTTTCCTAAATATTAAACAGTATAATCTTCTGACCAAACGTGTCCAATTCTAGTCCATGTCAATGATGTGAATGTATAGTCTGGTCATTACATCTTTTGTAATGTTAAGTTTTCCTTGGAATATGCTTCTTATGTTCCAGGTTCTGACTGTAATTCTGTACTTTCAGCTTATCTTTTTTGTGCCATAAAAAAAATTCTAGTTGCTGGAACATCAGCAACTAGAATTTCTGAACTTTTATTCCTGATAAAGCCTATGATAACTTTAAGTCTGTCTGATTCATGGTCTTGGAATAAGAGGAAGGCAACATCATGGGATCAAGGAAAAAAATAAGTATTGCTAGTACAAGCTAGTCCTTACAACCACAATGGGACTGGAATCTCAGTCATTGAACAAAGCTGTCATTAAGTGATATGACCATGTGATTGCTTAATTCAACAAGCACTATCCTGGCACTCCCGGTTGTGGTCATTAAGCAATCTCCTAGATCATTAAGTGAACAGAGTGAAAGACTTGTCTGGCAAATTCAGTTCTGATCTATGCACGGAAAGGAACTGTTGGAAAACTGAGCTGCAGGAATGATAGTCAGATCTTTAGGATCTGAAGCGTTTCTCCACCCTGCCAAAGGAGTTTGGCTTCTCTATGCACAGAAGAGAACTGTTCAGTGGGCTGCAAGAACAGAGCTCCCATTGTCATAATGCAAACAGGTTGCCAAGTACTCAGATTGCGATCATATGTTTGCAGGGAAGGGGACAGCAAATTTTATGATAGCCAGAAGTTCTTTATGAGTTATAAAGGACCCTTTCTTAGGCTGTCATAATTTTGAACAGTCATGAACCAACCGGTCATAAGTCGAGGACTCTGTGTATGATTATGCCATAGTTAGGTACATTTGGGGATATGGCCATTGAGAAACAGTGACAAAGATTATATCATGAATTAGATTTGTTATGGGAGATTGAGGAAAGAATTTTAACAATATTTTTTATCAGTGAAACTATATTACTTGGTGATGGGAACCTTGAATACCATATATTGGTATCCCCAGCAACTTGCAGGTTTTTTCCCCTATTCTCCAGTTTTTATTGTCCAGAAGCCATTTTTTTCTTTAATTGGAAGTGATATACAAACAAAGGTTGCACACATCTATAGCTGCATTATACTTTTCAGCTGTCCTGAATCAGTGTCCTTCCTCTGAAACCAGGACCTCTGAAAATAGTTACAACAAAATAGAATTTTAGGATCAGCTAGTTTTAAAAAGTATTTCTTGATAATCATGGGTCAGGAACAAATACTGAATAACATACATAACTCCTTCAAAAGACATTTACTTCTTCATGTGACTGCTAATTCAGCATACATTGATAAGTACAAAAGAACAACTGAATGATAGAACAGTCTTGGTCAATGATTCTCAACATTTTATTTACCATGGATTCACTTTAAATACCCTGTAGGCCATGCACTATGGATCACCAAGACTTAAACTCAAGACTTAAACATTTCTTCAAGCCTTTGGGGAGCCTTGTGATGACATCATGGCCCCCAATGGTCTGCAGACCACAGGTTAAGAACTATTCGTCTTGGTAAAATCAGTTACACTCTGATTTGAATGCTTTTAAACAGCCATTGCAAACTAATGTCTTGATCATGGTGTATTTGATTTTAATTTGATGCCTGACTGCAAACTGATTTTGGGTGATAATTCTCAAGCCTATGTTTACATAGCATAATTCCCAATTTGTATAAATTGTAATCAATTATATCAAGAGGGCCTCATTCTTAATGTCATGTAGTCACAAATATTTTATTGTTTGAATATATCATTTTTAACTGATAAAAATGCTTCCATTTTCTCATATTGTATTTCCAGCAGCTTTGGAACATTTCCTACTCTAATCAATGTGTGTTCTTTTGTCCTTTCTATATATTTTTGGTTCACGTGTTGCTCATCCCTGTGGGAGGAAAGTTGGCCTTCAATTAGCAAGCATTCATGACAAGCCTGTGTGTTATCTCCCCCTTCTGTTGCTGTGGAAACCACCGGTATTAAAAAGAATGGCTGGGTCAGCTGTAGAGTTTTTCAGCAGCTTACTTAACAGTGATTATTAAAAATGAGGATCAGGGGAGCAGAATTACAGACAGTAGAGAGAAGGGTTATCACTGAATTAATTCAGTGCATAGGGAAAAAATGATTGTGGCAGAATTACTTAGGTTTTATTTTAAAACAGGTTGGATATTGGGAGTTCTGACGCATTCAAATCTACTAGCAGTTTCAGATTTAGCCATTGCTTTTCTACCCAGCCTTTTGCTGAAATGGTTAATAAAAAGAGAGCTGTAATGAATTTCATTACAGATATTATTTCTCAGAACAGTGGTGAGCAGAGGGGGAGGGTGAAAAGAAATCTGTGAAACCAGAAAAGAAAATAGTTTTTCAGAAGGTGTGTACGGTGTCTGAAGAACATTGTATTTTTGGAAGCCAGCTATTAATCTTTCTTGGGAGTGGAACATCCAGGATAATTCCTGGCAGTCCTGACTACAGTAATATGGTTGTTTGCTAAGACTTGCCAAAATATTATTTGTTTTATACCTATCACAGTTTAAGAGTATTCAGGATAATTCTCAAAACCTGAGATATTTTGCATCAATTTTATTGCATTCCTCATTTTCTGTTGGTCTTTGCTGCTATTGCAACTGTAAACCAGAAGAAGTTTAAGTGCAATCAAGATTAGTTCATAAGAAGCCATTCTTAGTACATTTATAGTTTTTAAACTTACTGAGATTAGTCAATCTTGGCAAATTCAAACTAAATGAAACTGTATTCCCTTCCAAGACCTTCCCTGCTCTGCTATTCCTATCATATTTCCTGTCAAAATTTCCACATCCTCTCCAGCTGCTGTCATATTTAATGGGGAAAATAGAGCTATTAGGAAGGAAAATAACGTTTGAAAGTTGCAGTTAAATTAACAAAAAATATAAGACTGGTTAAGAAAGTAATATTCCATAGTGAGACAAATGTTTCCTGTCTTTTACAGCAATTCTTAGGAAAAGGAAAGTATTTGAAATTGGAGCATGGATTCCCTTCTCTCTCTTCAATCCCCAAAAGAGAAGTGATTTGGGTCTATTGTCTCAAAAAGCCCCAAAAGCCATGAATGTTGGTAACACAGTAATTAAGTAATTGATGCAGTAGTTGCTATATGTAAGACAGAATTTTGACCAAGGTTGCCTTTCATATAAGAGTGAGTTACAGCTGCTTTCTTCTCATATTTCAAGTCCATGTTTACTTCTTAAAATATGCAAAATGCAGGAAAAGTAATCGTAAGAAGGTTTATGCTTGGCTAAGCCATGGGGGGATTAAGTGCTGGTTTACTGTATGTCTTTATGTTTTTCTAGCAACTACAAATCTTTTTCTCACTATGTTTTATTTAGGTTGGTAACATGCTATCCATAGATATTTACAGCATCCCCTGAAACAAGGTTTAAAATTTGAATTTTTTTAAAAATAATTGAAATATTTTCTGCATTTTACATATTACAGATTTAACTATTAAGAGTTTTGAACAACTGAGACTTGGGAAAGTGCTGACCGTCTGATTAGTTCACTTGAGGAAAAAAACCTGCTGGCATACAATCAAATATACTTGTGAAATAAATGCAATATGCTCATATTAACACTTGTGAATAAGCTCTATTTGCATGGTGATGTAAATATTTTTTTTAAATTTTAAAAGAAAAATGAAAACCCTATGTGAAGGATCATGTTTTATCATTTTATTACAACTCCAAGGAATTACTCAAGATTAATGGTTATAATACAGGACACTATAAAAAGCATTAATGAACTAGAACCGATTGTCAGCATTCCAGATCCCAATCAACAACTCCAAGACAAGCATTTTCTCAAAA
This sequence comes from Naja naja, assembly GCA_009733165.1. Lineage (NCBI taxonomy): Eukaryota > Metazoa > Chordata > Lepidosauria > Squamata > Elapidae > Naja > Naja naja. The sequence continues at coordinate 21,742,839 of CM019152.1, read as the reverse complement.
AATAAAATTATTAGAAAAGTCATACTGGCACATCTGGGCAACCCTGAACCTCTGAGTTCCGGGTTTTTTTCTCAGTAAATCAAAAATCAAGAGCCAACCCCTGCACCCCTCAGTCCATCCACATAGTCTGATCACCATCTGCCCCAACTTGAGACATCCCTTCAACCACTTCTCCTCCAAGTGCAGAAATAACATGACCTTGACTGAAAAGAAGAATGCTATTATGTCTAACTGCTAACACTCTAAAAATCCCCCCTCCTAATTTCCCAGGCACAGGAACGTGGCAGCATGGAAGTTTTTGGTGTTAATATGGCTTCCAAAGCTGATACAGATCACCAAAACATAGTTAGAAAAGTATGTATGAATGCAGTGCACATTTTTGCTGTAGCAGTGGACAATTATAATTGTGGGGTCTTTGGTGCTTTCTGAGTTTTGTGGTTTTCTTGTAGATGTTTCATTACCAAACTAGATCGGTGCAATTATAATTAGCAATTATAATTAAATATCTGCGCATGCCCAAGATGGCGGTCTGTGGCTGAGAGGCTCGTCTGGGCATTCGGCGGTTCGGCTGGTTTTCTGGGGAGGATGATTTCCGCTGCCGCCCCTTGTCCCTGGAGCCATCTCGGGAGCGTCGGGGGTTGCCATTGGAGCCGTTTGGTGGGATTTGAACCGACGGCTCAGCGTGGCTGGATCGATTCTCCCCCCCGCGGCTTTTTTTTATCGCGGCTTGTCGGCCGAAGCTGGAGTGCGGCGCGGCAGCAGCGGCAGCGGCGGTGTTGTTTGCCTTGCTCCTGGGGGCGCGGCGACGGCGTTGCTTGCCCTGCCTTGCGCTCCGGCTGCTGTCTGCCCTGCCCTGTGTCCTGTGCCCTGGTGGCTGCGAGTCCCGGTGTTTGGGACTCTGCGACCCTGTGGACCCTGTGGACCCGATGTCGTCGCTGCTGGTCGTCGGCTGTGGATTGGTGGCGGTGGGGTGGCGAGGCCGGGTTCCAACGGTATGACCTCGATGGGCTGGACCAGCTACGGCCTGACTGCGGCGCTGGGGTTTCTCCCCCACCAATGGGAACTGATGGCAGCGGTGATGGCCTGTGGACTTGGTGCTGTAGCTGCCTACAGGTAGCTACATGTAGGTAGCCACATGGAGTCCTCGGTGGAGGGCTGTTGGTTGGTCCAATGGCTTTTTCCCTCTCTTTCCGGCTCTGACTTGGGTGGTGTGGCTATGGGGGGTGGGTTTTTGAACCACCCCTGGGAGCCCCTACCCCTTTACTTTCTCCCCAGAAGCTGTAGCTCTGGGAGAGTCAGACATACAGATGGGAGGGAGGCCTATATATCCGAGAGTTCCAGGGGGGCATGTTCTCAGCCATGGCCTGGACTGGAGGAAGCGGCCTTCCTGGCTAGGGGTTATGGGCAGAGCCAGTGGCGGTGCCCTTTCCCCGCAAAAGGATGGCGTTGTGGCCCCAGATCTGTGGCCATGATTGGCTTTGGACATTATGCCTTGCTTGGACTCTTGGACATTTCATCTGTGACCACCGCCTTCTCACTGTCTTTTTTTTTGCCATCTTGGACTCATTGGCACTATTGATGGTGCCTGGGTCATCTGCACCATTTCCATGGACCTATATTTCTTCTCTTCGAGACTGGACTACCTCCCACTGCGGTGAGAGGGCAGTGGGAGGATGCAATTTTTCCCTGCAGTGTGAGGGCAGGGAATTATTCAGGATTTTTACCGCAAGTCACTGTGGTGGCAGCACAGCGACTTGTTTACTTGACTCTAACTGTCGGCAGCTGTGAGAGAGTTGCCGATTGCGGATTATTTCCTGATCATCATTATAGTCTCTCTCCTATTGTATTCCCATCTTTACATTTTTTTTCCATCTAACCAGCTGCCCCCTGTCCTGCCTAAGATGTACATGTCATGCCTGCCTATTCTCCAGCAGACTTATGGGCCCTCCAGACGGTTCCCCAGTCTGTGGAATGGCCCTGCACTTTATCAAGAGCTTTCCTTAATGCGGATCTTGGGATCCCGAGAGGTGGCATGCTGCAGTTAGTGGGCCAAATTCCAAATTTAGGAGGAAGGAAACTTTTAAAATTTTAATTAGTTGTCTTAAGGGGTTAGGGAGGAGGGTTAATGGGTCTTCTTGCAGCCCGGTTTGTGGCAGGGGTGGTGGAGGTTGGGGCCTGTGGGGCTCGGGGGACTGAGTGGGGGCGATTCCCAGGGTGGTTGGGGTTGGCAGCAGGCGTGAGGCATAGGGCCATATCATGTGTTGGAGGCGCGCACCGCCACCTCCCCGTCGATGCTTCGCTCCGACCCTATGGCCTTCTCCCTAGGGAGTTCGGGAATTGGGATCCCTGGGCTCAGACTGGTGTATTTTAATGCCAGGTCCATGGCCAATAAGTCTATCCTCCTCTGTGAGATTATTGAGGAGGAGGCTGTGGACCTGGCTTGCATCACGAGACCTGGTTGGGCCGGAGGAGGTGTCCCTCTGGTTGAATTATGCCCTCCAGGTTTTGGGTTGTGCACTGGCCTTGGCCCAGGGTAGGGGTGGTGGGGTGGCTGTGATTATCAGGGAGACCTTGCTTCCAAGGGAGGTCACTATCCCAGAGATAGGAAGTGAGACCCTTCTCCTGAAGTGGGGCCAAATGGTCAGGTGGGCTTGCTGCTGCACACCTTTCTCCCAGCTGTGTGACAGCAGCCCTGCCTGGGCTTCTTGGCGTCCTCTCGGGGTGGCGGTGGAGATCCCAGGCCTTATAGTCCTGGGGACTTTAATCTGCCTTCCCTGGGGAGTGCGTCGGGATTGGCCCAGGAATTCATGGCTTCTATGGAAGCCATGGGCCTGACAATTAATTCATGGCCCTACTCATGAGGGGAATACTCTTGACCTTGTATTTGTCTCTGAGTGGTGGCATAGTGACAGAAGGCAGGCCACTTTTACGACTTTGCCCGTTCCATGGTCTGATCACTATCTCCTCGGCTGGTCTTCCAACAAGCCCCCACTGCTGGGATGAGGAGCCACTTAGGTGGTTCGCCCCAGCCTTATGGACCCGGGCGGTTCCAGGCGGAGCTGGGGCCTTTTCCCTCTTCCCTGACTCACAGCTCTGCCGAGGATCTAGGCTGCCTGGCAGCAGGGCATCGGAGGAGGCTGCCTCGCAGGTTGTCCCCATGCGACCCCTTACACGCCGTGGATCCCGAATGGCTCCCTGGTATTCAGAGGAGCTCCGGGAGATGAAACGCCGTCAAGGGGCTTAGAGAGCAGGTGGAGGGCCACCCGCTCCCAGGCGATCGAGCCCAGTTAAGAGCCCATATTAGGACTTACCTGGGAGCGATGAGAGTGGCGAGCGTCTTATCTCTCCGCTCTCATAGCGTCCGCAGAATAATCGCCCGGCCGCCCTGTTCGGGTCACGCTCCCTCCTTCGTCCAGAGGAGGGGCGGACCCTTCGGGAAGAGCTGAGGAATTTGGTCAATATCTGTCGGATAAGATCGCCGGATTCGGCGGGTTGTCCTCTGATTTGCAGTGGTTGGAGGAGTGGGATACGGGGAGTCTGGCCATTACGTTCTGGGATGAGTTCGATCCTGTTTCGAGGATGAAGTGGGCGGGATTATGCGCGCCTGAGTTCCACCACATGTTTGTTGGACCCGTGCCCCTCCTGGTTGGCTTATGCGCCAGGGAGGTCACCTGCGGCTGGATCTGGGCAGTTGTCAGCGCTTCTTTGAGAGGGTGTCTTTCCCTCCGCCTTGAAGGAGGCGGTGGTGAGGCTCCTGAAGAAGCCTGCCCTGGATCCGACCGTGTTGAACAACTTTGTCCAGTCTCCAACCTTAGCTTTTTGGCAAGGTTGTTGAGAGTGTGGTGGCCCGGCAATTTCCACTTTTCCTGGAGGAAGCGGACTACCTCGATCCGTACCAATCGGGCTTCGGCCTGGTTTCAGCACGGAGGCGGCATTGGTGCACTGTTGGATGATCTCTGGAGGGCAGGACAGGGTTTTCCTCTGTCCTGGTCCTATGACCTCTCAGCGGCTTTGATACCATCGACCATGGTATCCTTTTGTGCCTCATGGGGTTGGGGTGGGGGCACTGTCCTTGGTGGCTCTCCTCCTACCTTCTTGGTGGTCGCAATTCGGTGTTGGCAGGGGGCAGAGGTGGGACCCAAGCGCTCACTTGTGGGGTCCCTCGGGGTCGGTCCTCTCCCCTCTTATTTAACATCTACATGAAACCGCTGGGTGAGATCATCCGTGGTTTTGGGGTGAGTATCATCAATATGCGGATGATACACAACTGTTTATCTCCACCCCAAACCAGATCGGTGATGCCCTCTCGTGATGACTCGCTGTCTGGATGCGTACGAATCTGGATGGGCGGCAACATGCTTGACTCAACCCGGCCAAGACTGAGTGGTTGGACATACTGGCATCCCGGTCCAGCTTAGAATGTCCATCGTTGACCATAGGGGAGTGGTGTTGCCCCTGTGGATAGGCGAGAACCTGGGGTCCTCCTGGATGCACGGCTCCGGTTGGAGGAGCAGGTGGGAGCGCCGCCAGGGGCCTTTGCCCAGGTCGGCTGGTTCGCCAGCTTCACCCGTTCCTGGACGGGATGCCCTGCGTACAGTCACTCATGCCCTTGTTACTTCGCGACCGACTACTACACGCTCTCTATCTAGGACTGCCCTTGCATACCATCCGGAGACTGCAGCTGGTGCAAAATGTGGCGCGGGCGGTGATGGGAGTTTCCGGTTCTCCCATGTTAGCCCCTCCTGCGCTGCCTGCATTGGTTGCGGTTGCCCTCGGGTGAGATTCAAGGTTTTAACTTTAACATACAAAGTCCTACATGACATGGGTCCTTATTACTTAAGGGAGCGACTGCTGCCGACATCGAATACTAACCGCCTGTGCGAAGTCACAGACAGGGACTCCTTGGGGTCCCATCAGCCAGGCAATGCCGGCTGGCGGTCCCCTGACGACATGCCTACTCTGTCGCGGTCCCTGAACTCTGGAACCAACTTCCCCTGGGGCTCCGCTTGGCCCCGACCTCCGCACCTTCCGCCATGACCTGAAGACCTGGTTATTTGACCAATCCGGGCTGTGACCCATGGGTGGGGTGGTTTTAGATTTTGGTGGATTTTAAGTTTTGTATTAATTGGGACCATTAGTTTAATTCTTTTTTAAATATTTATTGTGCTTGTTTTATTGTAAGCCGCCCCGAGTCTTCGGAGATGGGGCGGCATATAAGTCCCATTAATAAATAAATAAATAAATAAATAAATAAATAAATAATATAGACAGGTTCTTCATGAAGATGCTTTGAAACTAATTATAATGCTATTAATCAAAATTAATCCAGCTGATAGACATTGATTCTTTATTGGGTTTTCTGTAATTCACAAATAATAAGAATTTGGTGTCTCTTCAGAGAACCAAAATTGGAATTTGGAAATTTCCAGAACTTAGGGATTTTTGGTAGACACTTTGCCTTTCCTGCATACCGTGCATACTTGTCTGTGCATCTTCCAGTAATCTGTTTTTCTTTGGGTAACCCAACAAAGAACTTTCGATTTCTAAAGCAGTGATTCTCAACCTGTGGTTTGTGGACCTCTGGGGGAGGGCACAATGTTGTCACAGAGGGTCCATGAAGGCTTGAAGAAATGTTATGATTTAGATCTTGAGTTAAGCCTTGGGGATCTGTGGCCATGGTTTATGGTGAAGAAAAGGTTCTAAAGCATTTCAAATCAGACTGAGTTGTTTTTATTTACTGAATGCTATCTACTTTTAGGTATTCTTTTCTGATCTATACCAGTGGAATTTAAGGTTTACAATGCTACAGAAGCAAACGTATGCCTCATGGATGTATGCATAAAAAAGCCTCCATTCTTGTTCATTGTGCCTTAAGAGTGACTGGAAACAGACTCTGAAGATTGCAGACTCTGAAGCATATTTATCTCTATCCCTATTGCTTTAATTTTAATATTTCCTACTGATCTTGCCTTAAATGGGACCAGCTGCCCCTAGAGCTCCAGGTGGCCCCTGACCTCCGCTCCTTCTGCCGTGGCCTAAAGACATGGCTATTCCAACTAGCCTACCCGGACTGATGGGGGGGGGAGGGTTTTTAGTATAGTTTTAGTATAGTTTTAATTGGAATTGTTTATGAGACCTTGAGTTTAAATGTTTTTTAATATTTGTATATTTGTATTATCGCTTTTACTTTGTAAGGCTCCCTGAGTCCTTAGGGAGATAGGGTGGCATATAAGTCTCATAAATAAATGAATGAATGAATGAATGAATGAATGAATGAATGAATGGTTGTTGAAAATTGAGGGGTCCTTGGTGCTTTCTGAAGTTGTTTGTTTCTTGACCAAGTTGTTGTTTTATTACCCAAAACTAGGTAATATCATCAGTGCTCCTGCCAGTGCAACCTGTTGAAAATACTCAGATCCATCTGTTTGGAAGATCTGTTTGGAAAATCTATTTGGAATCAGTTCCCAAACCTTATATGAAAGTACTGCATGCACCTAAATCAATTATATACATATACATTGAATGCAACAACATACAATATAAAATCTGAATGGTAATAATAAATTCTGCTCATGTAATAACTTTTATGTTCACCACACTTATGAAACTGCAAAGTTTTTTTTTAAATGAAGCTTATCCCATGTTTAGCAGCAGTGTTCTGTTTTATTATGTTTCTTATAACAAAACATGGAAGATAAAATATGTAGTTCCAAAGAACAAAAACGTAGTTAGAAATTTAAATTCAAACCATACAAATGTTAGCTGAGTAATGAGTGGCCTAAATGTAAAAAAATGAAATGAGTTCAAGCTGTAATAATTCAAGCTGTAATAATAGATGCAGAAAGCATAGCCATTTAAAATGTGTATAATAGTGCCTGGATGTATTACATGCATACAAGTAATATGTATAATAGCAATAGCGTTTAGCCTTGTATACCACCCCAGCATTTTCTGAGCAATTTACAATGCAAGCATTATTTGCATATTGCCCCTAACAATCTGGGTCCTCATTTTACCAACCTTGGTGGCACAGCCTTCCTTACCCTGGAAGTAAGGAAGGATGAGTGAACCTTGAGTCCCATCAAGCTCCAGGCTGTGGACAGAGTTTGCCTGTAATACTGTGATTTAACCACTGCATCACCAGGGTTCCTACTTCTGTGCATAATGCAGAAGACTTCACGTTGTTTATCAGAGATTAAATTAGCCATAACCTTTGCACCGAGCTTCAAGAATTAACCTCAATTGATATAGAAATATAGCCATAGTCCATTTAAAAAAAAATTTCTTATCTTGAATTTTTATTAAAAAAATTAAAATACAAAACTCCTCCCTAAAAAAGTTTTTTTGACAGAAATGAACAAAAAAACAATCAAGACATTAAAAAGTGCATTAAAAAAGGACACAAACACATATACACATATTATTTCCACTAGTTTAACACTATTAAATATAATTCAACAATATTAGTTTTCCACCTCCTGCCAAACAGACCCAAAACTTTTAAACTTCTAACTTCATTTGAAAATTATTAACCTGTCATCTACCTATTAAATTAATAACATTAACAGAAAGAATAATAAAAAAGATTAAAATTTCAAAACCCTCTGTTAATATATTTTTGTATTTAACTTATAGAAAGTTTATCACAGCTTCTTATTTATCCCAAAATATCCCAGCTGTTAATTCTGATTTGTCCTGGATCAAATACCCTTATTTTCATTTAAATAATATCTCTTATCATTTGGTTAAATGTAATAAATCCATTCTCCAAAATCCATCTATCTTCCAAAAGAGTCCAGATGAAATTGTTTTCCAGTTTAATATAATAAATCCATTCCCTAATCTCCTTCAGTCTTCTTAAGGAAGACCAATTTATCACTTATCCATTCAGTCAGTTCTAAGTTTGTAAGGTCCATATTTCTTTGTGTTCTCCACCAAATTTGCCAATTTCAAACCAAGTTCCTTTTGTAAATCTGGTTTAACTGCAGTTACTTACATCTGGGTATTCTTTGTAGCATTGTTATTTTGTCAAATTTTAAAAAAAGTTTTCAAATTGGGTTTGTATGTTAAAAAGCAGTCTTTTTGCAAATGCCAGCCCGAATGGCTTGTCTATAAACGGATACATTATTTGCTCTCTTGCAGTTTAGCAACCTAAGATAAGAAAGCTCTTCAAGGACAGAGAACAAAGAATGCTAAAGTGATATTCCTTACAGTAAAAAATGTATAGAGAAACAGGGAGGATATTTTTTTGGATATTTCAATCCAAAATAAGAATTATTTTTAAAAATAAGCTCCAAACTTTTTGCAGATTAATAACATGCAAAATCCCTGTAGTGAAAGTTCAATATAAATGTAAATCAAGTCAAGACACTTTCATTACCCAAGAACATGCCATAACTTCCTTACGGAAAAGGAATAGTTATTCAAAACAGCAAAATAGATCCCAAAAAAGAGACAGAGAAAACAGATAAAGTCTAGCAGGTGATTAAAATAAGTCAGCATTCAACCAGTCAATTAACTTTTAGAGCTAAAAAGCAAAGTAAAATAGAAACTTCAAGTAGTTAAAACCCAGTCTTGCTTAAAAAAATGATCAGCCAAGAGGAAAAGATGGATCACCTGACTTTCCAGCCTCTCCTACTGGGAATTACAATCTTCAAGATTCTTCTTCCCAGGCGGCTCCATGGTTATCCAAAAGTCTCCTTTGGTCATTCCTAAGTGCTTCCTTTGAAATCCAGGGAGCAGCACTGCCAAACAGCCAACTTTGGCAGCAAAATCAGCAGATCATTGGCAGGAGAGAAAAATTCTCTTACTGTTCAGCAAGCATCTTGTGGGAGGGTCCTGTAAGGAAAATCTTGATTTGGTAAAAAAGCAATTACTGTATTTCCACCTGCATTCTTGCATTGATGACAACCTGATTAAGCCCAAGTGAGGTTGCCTCCTGATTAGTTAAGGTAAAGCATATGATGTTAAAATCTACCTAAGTTGTATGTAAAATTTTGCCAGTGAAACTTAATGAAAGTCAAAACATAAAGTTATCCATGCTGGATCAAATATAAAATGCAGAACAGAAATACAATATTCATGTATACAGTAAGTTCAACCTAATATGGACAGTATTGTGGGTAACTTTTGAAAAACTTAGGTAACTTATCAATAGGTAATGGTCAAGAAAACACAAAAGAGTATCTGTCAAAGCCTTATGGTATCAGGTAGCATATTGCAGCATTATATATGGAATATTATAATGAACTTGTTACAATATGTAAAACAGTAAGCATTTCATCATATGTACTTACATCATGAGAAACAGCAGTGATGATCAATATTCTAAAAGAGCATATATAGGCTTTATATTATGCAGTTCTATGAGCTTAATTTTAATGGGAAGTGATTTTCCTGCACTAATTTCCTTCTTGCCATTCCTTCTGGTCTTTTCTAGGCAGGACAGGGATGCTTGCTGGTCTCTTACCCAGTTTTGCTGTGGATATTATGTCAGGTACTCTTCCATCTAACATTTTCTGTTCTTCTGTTTTCTACTGTACCTTGTTCGTGAATTTATTCCCTACTTTTACTTGTAGTCTCAGTTCCTTACCTTATTGATAACTTTTTGCAATTTATAGAGAGTAGGTGGGAGTGATAAGGTCTTAACAGATCAAGATGAGATGTTTTATTGATTTTTTAAATTAGATTCATATCTTGTCTTCCCTCCCAATGACTCAGGCTAGGATTGTGTAAGTGAATATGGATACTTAATGGGAAGTATGTTTATATTCTAAACACTATTTGAAGTATACAAACTTTCTTCTTCAAATTATTAGTATAATTGATATAATTCAGGCAAATATTAAGATCAGGGTTCAGTGAATTTGAAATGCTGCATGCGTGTCAACCCCAATAGTATAGGTTACTATTATTGTTTCACACCATGTTCAGCAAGGAAGCTTACATTGTTTAGAGATCAAATTTACTATATTCTTAAAACCATCTTCCCATTTAAACCATAAAAAAGAGAAATTATTTTCATGAGTGTGTTGCATGGGTCTACTTTCTTTGCATCATCATCTTCCCTGCTTTTGCCCTCCTACTAAAAAAAATAAAACCCTGCCAACATAAAGACTGGCCGTTCTTTATCTCATACCATATTCCGATCAGATTTTACCAAAACGTTTTATTGAAATGTATCGATTTTCATTTCCAACAAGAATGCATGGGTTCATTTGATTTGAATACCAACATTTATGGACAGCACCATATTAGGGAATTTTGATTCCATTACTATCCTTTTATACCTAGCCTACTGTAATTTAATTACATTTTTCTTAGATGCTGATCCCCGTTTACAACAATTGGATGTATATATTCTAGTATAAACATAAATTGAGAAAGAATTGTTAAATTGTTTCCTGGTCTTTTGGATAAGATCAAATGTACTTAAAAATCTAATAGTTTTTTTTCAACACTACAAGCTTCTTCATAAATCCAATAAAGTTATAATTTTATTTACATAAAATAGTCATCATTTCAGCTTGTATTCAAATTAAAGATAGCTTCATTTCTATTGATATTTAGAAAGACCACAAAGCTATATTTCATTTGTTGAGGTGCCAGACAATAAAGGAATAGCTGGCCTGGGAATGGCTATTTTCAAGATTAATTATTGATAGAAGAGAATATTTGTAGCTCTGAGTTGAATTGTGGGGTCCTTGGTGTTCTCTGAACTTACGAGTTTTTATGATATGGCAACTTTATGATGTTTGAATTATTGCATATTATAGTTCCACTGTTTTTATTATGTCATTTATAATTAATTATTTTATTCATTATTTCATAGCTTAATCGTATATCAAAACGATCCCATATTTCAACTCCAGTTATTTTCTAGATGGAAATCCTCATCTCTCTCCATGTCCAATTTTTATGGCTGTTCATTCAGCTAACAAATTCAGATTTTGACTAGCAGAACAAATACCCATTTGAAATGAGCAAAAAGAGGATTTTGAGCTTTTCATTTCATACACATGTATGTCATTATATTGCCATTTTCCTTGATTATACACAGTGTATTATTCCTTATAAACCCTCTCAGGAAAAACTACTTCCTCTGTCTTAAATAGCCCTAGGACTGAGATTCATGGGTCTAGTTTTAATTTAAACCGGTTTTATCAAATAAGTATCATGAGCTAAAGATTAGCATTTGTTTCCAGCCTATGTATTGTGCAATTCATTTAATATTTGTATTTCAATGATCAATTAACCAGTTATTGGTAGACACCTCCAACTTTTCATTCATGTATCTTCTTTTTGTTTACAGAATGGATGTTTGTAGGCTTGGTGATCCTGGGGTTTTTCCTTTTCTTTCTCCTAGTCGGCATTTGCTGGTGCCAATGCTGTCCTCACAACTGCTGCTGTTACATTCGTTGCCCTTGCTGTCCAGATACCTGCTGCTGTCCACGAGCATGTGAGTGACTGTTTACAATGTGGATCAAAGTGGAAACAAATCTTTCATCAAAATACATTGTCTGTCTGGTATATTTCCTTATATAAAGAAATTTATGGGCTAAGAGCTGTGGTGGAACAGTGGTTAGAATGCAGTAATGCAGGGTACTTCTTCTGACTGCCAACAGTTTGGCAGTTCGATTCTCACAAGCTCAAGGTTGACTCGGCCTTCCATCTTTCCAAGGTTGGTAAAATGAGGACCCAGATTGTTGGGAGCAAGATGCTGACTCTGTAAACTGCTTAGCGGGGGCTGTAAAGCACTGTGAAGTGGTATACAAGTCTAAGCACCATTGCTAATCGTGGGCTTGAAAGCTATAGTTAGGGTACATACAGTATAAAAATCAATATAAAAAGGTAAAATTTAAATTATCTGGCCTTTCAAAGGACTAAATTTCATATCAATGTTGTTACCTATGGGATAGCAGCAAGATATTCCCAGTCTAGGTGAAACCACTGTAACTACTGGATGTTGAATAAAGTTGGACTACTTTGTTTTATGACATTTTAGAAAGCCTATGCATCTTAAAGTTTCTGAGATTGGGAAACATTGCTATAGATTCCTTCCTGGTACCAGGAACCTGTTTTGTGGAAAACAATTTTTCCATGGATGGGGGTGGGTGGGTGGGCGGAAGGGGGGATGGGTTTGCATGTAAGCTAGATCTCTCACGTGTGCAGACAAAGCTTCATTTGCTTGCTCGTTGCTTGCATGGCTTGGTTCCTTACAGACCATGGACCAGTACCAGTCTGTAGCCCAGGGGTTGGGAAGCCCTGCTTTAGAACATTTTTAAAACATGTCTGTTGGTATAACTTCCTTTGGCCTTTTGTATAAACAAGTTACTGTTTTGTTTTTTATTTAACTTGTTGTATACTGACTATCAAAGTTTACAATTTATTTGTACTGCTAGTGTAGGATAATGTAGCTAATTGTGAGATTTTTTGCTAGCACACCCAGATTTTGTCAGTCTTCTTATCTGCAATTCTACAAGTTTTCTCAAGAGCTCATCTTAAAGTATTGAGATCTTTGGAATTAATATGGTGAATGGCATGGACAATTTGCAGGTTTCTGTGGTTTCAATTAGCAGGTATATTAACAGCTAGCACAAAGCCACTATTGGGTGTCAGTTTGCAATGTTAACTTTTAAAAGTGTTATTTTTTTTAAAGCAGCTGTTTAATTTTTGATGATTTGAATGTTTTTCATAACATTTCAGTGGCTTCAATCAACAGTGGTAGCTAGATGAGATTTAAATTCATCTGCAAATTCAGTTAGTTAAAAAGAACTGGATTATTGTACTGGAGAAGATAGGTATGCCTCTAAATTCTCAGTGACTACATGTATAAAATGGCACTCATCTTTCTGAATCAAAATGACTATATGGTGAGAAAGAACATTCACATGATTTCTTTGTGCACATTTTTGTTTGTATTAGTCCTACTTTGTTACCAATATCTGTTCAACAAGTTGTTCTTTTATACTAACTTGAAGCTATCACTGGTAGTAAAAGTAAACTGCTATGAGATTAAGGGACAAATCACTGAGTTGGAAATAGCAAATGAGGTCACTGAGTTCAGGCCTCTGTTCAGCAAGAGAGTGGCTGATTATATTTTTTCAAATTCCATTTATATCCTGGACTTGTCTTTTCAGTTCTTCAAATTTCATTGTAAGATACTGAAAATTTGTGCTCAATTTTGTACAAATAAGCAGTTCAAAAACCAAATTTTCCTGTAGCACTAATATGTAAAGTGTGTTCTGGAATATCTTCTAGAGAGATTGCTTCTTTAAAACGAGTTCACTAAATGTCCATTATAATGCTTATTCCCTCATATCCTGGTTTCCAGGATTGAGGAAAAAGTAGCCTTTTGACTTGTGCTCAGCGAATGATTTTAGGTTTTCTATTTCCATTTCCAATATAGCCTGCAGTCCTAGAATCCTCATGGTCTCCAATTCAAATAGTGATCAAATCTAGTCCTTCAATCAGCCAAGATTGACTAAGAGTCATTTGCTAGCTAAACAAGAAAAGGACAGCTGCTGATTGATATGCTTTAAGTATTGTTTGCTAATATTTTTTCAGTGTACGAAGCAGGAAAAGCTGCAAAAGCTGGATATCCTCCAGCAGTCACATCAATCCCAGGTCCATACTGTATCCCTACTGTTTTGGGTAGTGGCGTCCCATCTCATGCTGTCCTTGTAGAGAAGTCACATCTACCTCCCTTGGCACCAAGTGAATCTGGTGCAGGAACACAAAGTGGTAATCTCTCTCTCTCTCTCTCTCCCTCCCCTCCCTCTCTTCCTCCCTCCCTCTCTCTCACTCTCTCTCTCTCCAATATGTTGCTATGCCGTTTCATTTCTGGAATGTTAAAATAATAAAATTTAAAAGACAATCAGTTATAATGCAATCAATTGGATGCACTACTATTTAGAAAAGCATAGACTTTCCTTATCCTGTTTTATATACTCAATTGACTAATCAATAAAGTTATCCTAGTATTATCTTGTCTCTAAATATCAAATGAAGAGCTATGTTTTATGACTGTCTAAAAATGAATTTAGGAGTAATTGTGGCAGATACAGTATCTAGTTGGAAATGTTTCTGTTTCTAAAGGAATAGGAAAATCATGAAGAAAACTTGAATTCTGGGGTCAGTGAAGATTACATTCCATTGATGCTGGGATTCCCAGCAAGCTCTGTCTGTCAGATGTTACTGAATGGACAGATGAAATTCAGAGAAAGCTAGGGTAAAGAGAGACAGGTTAAGTTGACCCAAGTAGGGCTTTAAAGGTGACAAACAGCACTTTGAAGTGGATTTGGAAACCCCTCTATGATCAGTAGCTAGTGAAGGTTTATTATTTAATAAAATATATTTCTAAATACTTAAAAACTCCTAGGACAATTCTACATCATAGGACAATAACCTCCTAATGGAATATTAGATATTTGTGTCCTAGAAAGACTACCTTTACTAATTACTTATTTCTCTATGCAGTGCACAAGGGTTACCGAATACAAACTGACAAAGACAGAGATTCGATGAAGGTGTTATACTATGTTGAGAAGGAATTGGCTCAGTTTGACCCATCCAGAAGGATGCGAGAAAGATGTGAGAAACAATTTTATCAACTATTTCAAATTAATGCCATCCTTTCTTGAATTCAAAATATTATGGAATTTTAACATAGACCTCCTCCTGCCATGCTCACCACCATATCCTATCCTTTATGTAATTCTGGTTCTGGATGTTTTTAGCAATATATATATATATGCTCCCTCCAAAAAAGTGTGTTTATTTTAAAAAATCCTTAGGAGAAATTTTCTGGATGCTTGATAAATCTGTTAATCATGTAAATTAAGTTACATAAACATATTATCTGGTTCATATATTGCAGTTGGAAGGAGGTTGAAACTTCATGTGACTTTTTCAATAGGTACAAAAATATTCAATTAAATGAGTCTCTGCATGTAATGCTGTATAAAATGCTTCAATGAGAATCAAAGATTAGAACTGCCTACTTCCTCTATTGCTTAGCTATCAAATATATGGCTTACTTTTTAAAATAGTTTAAATGTTGCTTGTCATAAACTATTAATATATAATATAATCCACTCTTAACCAATTTTCTATAAACCAGATTTTAAAAAGATTTAACAAGTAGTTTAGGAAGAAGATAAATTAGCTATATTACCATCTCCATCCAGTAAGTTCCACTGTGAATAACTGAGTCATTCATTGAAGTGTTTTTTTCTAAAGAATATTATAGCAGGTGCATGTCCACAAATTACTACCCACAGATACTTTATCTCATATCTATCTGTACATAGCAATCATTTCAAGTGAAACAAAATAGTAACACAAGTCATTGACTCATTTAAACCTCTCAGATTTGATGAATACAGGGGTTTTCATGTAAAAAATAATAATTGCTACTGTCTATTTTTAGCATACACATTCAATAGACTCATTTTATAAGAGCCAGTACATTCTAGCAGTCTCAGACATGCAGGCTGCCTCAATCAATTGATAGGCAGACTGAAGGAATGATTTTAAACACAGTTCTGAGAAAAAAACTAGCAAATTACATGGTGTTCTACAACAGTCATCACTGAACATGCTGCCATTTCCACCCACTAAGAATACTATAAAAAGGTTCCCACCAGATTGGAATGCCTAGGATCCAAATGTCTTTGCATGCAGTGGGATAAGCAGTGGGATAAGTGGGGGTGATGGGTGGGAAATATCAAATCATTGTGAAAAGCTGCATAGTTAATTCTACAGAGCCGATCTATCTACCATTCCAGAAAAAGTATTACTGAGATCCCATATTTCTGACACCATAGAAATAATGCGTATGAAAATGTTTACATTATAATATAAATGTCACATTGGTTTTATATGTTCTATAAGCAGACATCACTATAAAAGCACCACTTTTTAATATGTAGTCTCTATGGGATTTTTTTCTAAACTTGATCGTCCCTGATCAGAAGGATTGCAGCTGCCAGCACTCAAGTGACAGAAGAGAATCTAATGGCCCACGACTGTGTACCAGCTCTTTCATAGGGAATAAATTGTAATCTCACCCAGCAGCAAAGATTTTTTCAGTTCCTAGACCTTCAATCCACAGTTTTTCCATCTGTTGAATTCAGCTTCTGCTTATTGATCCAATTCCAGGCAAAAGTAATCTACAAAAAAATTGTACTAGTGAGAGCTATAGATATCATCAATATACAAGTGGTACTCAACTCCAAATCTACTGATGACAGTACCAATGAATTAATATAGATATTAAACAAGAGTGATAAAATGGATCCGGAACCAGGAGCTTTGTAGTCCTTTAATCTTTTCTGGTGTAGGCACCGAGCCATTGAAAAATAATGCCTTCAACTGCAGCTGTAGTTGGCAAAGTAATAAGATTAAATCCAGGAGAGAATAGAAAATTGCACTTATCCGGTCTTTCCCATTGAATCTGTCATCTAGCAAAGAAACCAAGGTAACTTCAGTGTGAAACCAGGCCTGAAAGCAAACTGGAACAGGTCTAGTGTATCAGCATTGTCCAATAACTCATAAATAAATTGTTTATCATCTTATCAGACATTTTGCCCAAGCAATGATACCTGTAATAGGGCAATAGTTCTGTATGGTCTTTAGAAAGGATTAAACCATCACTTCTTTTAGAGCAGAGAAGATATTCTAAGGGCATTTACCTCTCCCTGGATCAATATCATCAGTTCCTGTCTGCTAGATGTAATAAGTAAAATGGACAAAAATCAAATTTGCAGTTGATAGGTTGAACATATTGCTATCCTCGGATCTCGGAAACTAAAACTGGTCCCCTAAAACATGAACGGTTGATGATGTATATATCTCCCCAGATTCAGCTATAATAGATGCAAACTACTTCCGTACCAAATTCACCACAGTGAACAAGTTAACATTTCAGGAGCTTTCCTTACTGGGTCACTGTTGAAGAATCTTTTCACTACCTGAAACAGTTCTGCCAAACAGTAATGTTACAAGTCTACATTAATGTTTCTTGCTTCTTCACTGTCATCTCTAAGGCCACTTCAGCCAATTTAGCCAGAGAGGTTGTTGAAAATGTGATGATTAATATGCCAGCAATACTACTGTCTGGTTCAATACTAAATACATGGAAACACTGAGCATTCCTTTATAAGAATGATGAAATCTTTTTTTTTATTAAAGTTTTTATTTTTTAAGACAAACATACAAACAAAAACATAAAAACATAAAACCATCTTCCATTTTATATACATACAGTGTGTCAGTTGGTTACAAATCTTTTGTGCTATCCTTTTGTAGTCATCACAATTTATATAAACTTTCACATTGTCAAGCTAACATATGCTTATATATTTATCACTTATTAATCATCCATGACTAAACTATTTATTTCATCATTTTATATGAAATATTCCAAACTTTTTGTTAATATTTATATTATACTTTCATCCAATGGTTATATGTATCTATATTATATTTTATAGCAATCTGTTAAACTTCTATTACAGAATTATCTAATCTATTACATTACCATGTCTTTTTGTCCAACCATTGATAAAACAAATCCCATATCATATAAAATTGTTTATTTCCTTGTTCTCTAATTTCAAATGTCAATTTACTCATTTCAGCACAGTCCATAATTTTCTTAATAACTTCCTCCTGCATAGGTATTTTATCATTTTTCCAGTTCTTGGCAAATACATTCCTAGCTGCTGTTAAAAGATTTACAATCAAATATTTCAACTCTTTATTGTATATTTCCTGTATAATTCCCAATAAAAAGATCTCTGGTTTAAAGTCTATGTGTTGTTTTAAGAATGATGAAATCTTTATGAAAACAACACTCACTTCTTGGCCCTCCAAGCTAAGTTGTCCTGAAATTATTACCCAAATGAGCAAAGAGGATGAGAATAATTCTATCAATGTCTCCACCCACCTTTTGATAATGTATGTCAACCAGTCCTCTCATCTGTACTGAAATAATGGATAGAACGTATTTTAGTCATAAAGTGACCTGGTTTCTAAAAGTAGCACCAGAATAACAGAAGATGGCCTGGAACTCTTGATTTGGAAGTGGGACATTTTTCAAACATTTAGCCTGTTGTTTATCTTTATTTGACTAATTGTGTCTCAGGCCTTTCCAGCATCACCAGTGCCAAGGACTAAATGGCAGAACACCCTTCCTAGTAGAGTGTCATAAGTAGAGAAAATCAGCCAGCCAAAAGCCAGCAAGTATTCTGTTCTTTACAAGAATGAGGTTCTATGCTGCAGAATGCTGGTAAATTTCCCAGATGAGAAATTGTTGATGATGACTACAATTTTAAGTTTCCCTTGGTCAGAAAGAGCCCACTAAGTAGTACTGTGGAACCCTTGTTACATACTGTATGTATATTTATAACACAAAGGAAGACCAAGTAGATGGAAGGCAAAGTAATCAATCTCTACGTGAATGTGGTGAGACAAAGGGAGTTGAGCATTCAGCAGAGGACCTCCTGGCATCTAGCTTTGGAGCAGCTTATGAAAGCCTAGGCTTGTTATTAAACAAATAGATAAATAAATGTTTTGTGCCATGTCTCATTATTTGGAATAGTTCTTGATTTGTAAAGGTTTCCTATGTCAAACACTGTTTTACACCAATTAATGTCACCTATTCTTTTTAGAGTTATAGGGTAAAGTTTATGATCATGGTACTAATGTAAGTTTTTTTGTTCTTAAAATGTATCATAATTACTGATAGTGATAAACATCATAGCAGAACATAAGTTTATATATATGATACAATTTGAAAAAGTTGAGTTTTCCCCACAAGTGGCAGCTAGGTTTTTTGACAGAATCAGTAGTGAGAATTAAAATAAGTAAGGTTGAGAACCAAGTAGACTTGGTGGTGCAGGCTGTTAATAGCCTAGCACTTAGTTCCAGCTGCCTGTAATTATTGCAGGCTCGAATCCCACCAGGCTCAAGGTTGACTCAGCCTTCCATTCTCTCGGGGTAGGTAAATTGAGGACCCAAGATTGTTGGGGGCAATAAGCTGACTTTGTAAAAATGCCGCTTAGTAATAAGCAGGCATATACAATGGAATGAAGGCTATTGCTGAGTGCGTTGGGTTGCGCTCCAAAAATTGTAAGCCGCCCTGAGTCTCCGGAGTGGGGCGGGATATAAGTATGAATTTAAAAAAAAACCTATTGTTTGTAATTTCTTCTATGTCATAAGTAAACAATGAAATTGTTTGTGCAAATAATGGTCAGGGTGATATGAGCATCTCAAGAAATTTTATCTTTTCTAACACTTTTCCAATAACTACTGTCTTTCATCACAGATAATAACACCATCTCAGAGCTCAGTTCTTTACATGACGGGGGTGCCAGCTTCCGCCACTCTTACCGTCAAGTGTGCAGAAAAGCACTTACTCCTTCAGGAGACATGGGTGGTGATGCTGAGTACTGGACAGGGGTTGTTAGTGGAAGTGGTACATCCAGGCCACAAACACGTTCTGATTACAGGGAAGACAGAGGAAGCTTCAGAATGAGGTAAGTTCAAAGGGGGAAAGTGGAAACAGAAGGTTATTGCTTTTCAGTATTTTTACTTTCCTGATTTATATGGATGAATAGCAAGTATGAACACATGGCATTTAAAGATCTGATATACTGCACTGGATATGATAAAGCAAGTTTGATGTAGTGGTTAAAACGCTGGATTAGAAACTGGGAGACTGTGATTGTTGGTCCTCCTTTAGGCATGAAAGCTAGTTGAGTGACTTCATGCCAATCACTCTCAGCTCAACAGCCTCACACTGCTGTTGTTATGTGGAATGAACATTATGTATACTATCTTGAGTTGTACAAAAGAAAGATGGGTTTTATATATATTTAATAATAATTAACCTAAGTTACAAAGTAGTTTGCACAGTTGAAGCACAGTAAAAGGGCATTTTCTTATCTGGAAAATGTATTTTGTGCACTTTATCTTTTGGACATTGTCAGACAGCATAAAACATCTAACATCCAAGCACAGCCTGTTTAGGGAGCCGCACCGATATGTTAACCATTTGGATGGTGTTGATTAGGCACTGTATCACATTCAACAAATCAGATTTGAGGTTTCTTTAAAATAATACATTTTACAAGATGTATTTCTTTGTACTCAGAAATAGAGCGATAATTGAAATGATTGACACAAAATAAAGTACAACTCCCTCTTTCTTTTTTTTGCCCCTCCCAAAATATTGTACTGCTGTTTCATTTAACTTGCAACCAACTACTGTATCAGACCTTAGCCATATGTACTATTACCAAATCAGGATTTCTTCAACACATGCCTGGCTTAATAATAGTCATTCTCTGAGCCAGGCTATCTCAACTTAGAGGAAAGATGAGATGGAAGAAATGACATATTTGGACTATTTTAGTTGATTGTTCATATCTGATCAATAAGATGCTAGCCACCAGTTTACAGGCTCAGCTCTGTGATTTTAAGTCTGAGTCATTGTTTGTACTGAGGTTAAAATGTATATCTTGGAGTCATGCATGTGGATTACCCTTATTGTACTTCTATTAGCTATAGTTCGACAGCATAACAGATGATTTGCCTGGAAAAAGGTCAAAATTCAATAGCTGCAAATCCAATTGAAAGGAGCAGTTATACCTTTTTCAGGTAACCTAGATAAAGAAAACTATAGAGATTAAAAAGGTTTGACTTTGTTTAGGTATATACTTTCCTCTGGTCTAGAAATGGGGCAATCAGTATTAAAAAAGACTTTTCCACTGCTCACTTGGGTGCTGCCAGTACAAGTATAGGACTGCTATAATATTTCAAATGTTCATCTGGGAATTACTTACATTGGCTGAACAGGCAAGTAGGTTACATAATTAATCTAAACAAATTAAACCAAAAATTCAAAGCATCTCTTTTATCTCTTACCCAGCCAGCAGAGATCAAAGTCAGAAATGCTTTCAAGAAAGAATTTTTCTTTCGGAGTGCCAGCTGTCTCCATGGATGAATTAGCAGCCTTTGCTGAATCTTACAGTCAACAGGTCCATCGGACTGAGGCAAGTCAGGATCCACGACACTTTGAGAGAACAGGATCAAGGGTGGGGCCAATACAACATCTGGAGAATTCAGATGATTTTTATGGCAAACGCAGGGGAGGAAACCGTGAACCAGTAACAGATCCAGACCGGGGATGGAAATACAGCCCACCCAGAAGACGTTTGCATGAAGAGAAACACCTGCCTAGGCTAGTGTGTCGGACACCTGGTGGAAGTCAGAAGTATGATCACTCCTACCTCACTAGTGCCCTTGAAAGGAAATCACGAAGCTATGATGAGAATGGTGAACATAGTGAGACACCTTCAAAGCTCAGTTCGCAATCCAGCCAAAGGGGAGGATCTTACTATGCTTGGTCACCACCATCAACTTACAAAGCAGAACAGCAGCAGCAACAACCTCCACAGCAAGAGGAAGAAGATACTCTGCCACCTTATAGCGAGAGGGAATTGAGCCGGGGTTCTTCATACAAAAACAGAGAACAACCTAACTTCAATTCATCAGAGAAGAAAAGGAAAAAAGAGCCCCCCAAAACAGTGAGGCTATCTTTGATACTCTTTCTCCAGGGGTTAAATGGCAGAATGTTTATTGCACTTTGATAGAATGATTTGGAGATGTTGTATACTCTGGATTTAATGTTAAAGTTGCAGTTGGGGGAAAAAAAACCTTGCTACTTTTTCTTTACCTCAGGGAATATTGCTTTTACAACTCAAAAATCTGGCCAGATGAAAAGGATAGCGCAAAATTCAGTATCATAGATTAAGCAGATATATGAGTGAAGCAAACTATGAATTCAGCAAGCGTGTGTCATGCGTAGAAGGGTATGCCATGAATTCATCAGTAAAAAACATCATTGTTTGTTAATTTACACCTATAAGTTAAAGAATTTAATATTAGGCCACGCTTGAAAGATTTATTGCCTTATTTCTGAGTGGTTTGAAGAGTTGTGAATTTATAATGTGAATAATTTATCCAT
Organism: Naja naja; assembly: GCA_009733165.1. Taxonomy (NCBI): domain Eukaryota; kingdom Metazoa; phylum Chordata; class Lepidosauria; order Squamata; family Elapidae; genus Naja; species Naja naja. Next base: position 21,720,806 of record CM019152.1, on the reverse strand, counting down.
TGAACATTATAACTTTGGTAGTACAAGAATGATAGCAAAAAGAATGATAGCAAAAAAGAAAAGGATTCTATATTAGAATCTGCTCAGATGGTTCTTCTGCTTGTGAGACTTTATTGGTTTCCATTGACACCATTGTGGTGAACCAGGTTTGTGAAGAGTAAATCATGAAAGTGTATATCTTAAAAGTCTGAGTATACAGATAATCCTTGTTGGTGACTGCCTTGGACAGTGACCATTCACAGTTTTAACTTTGATGAAAAGTAATATTGTGATCAATATCCACATTTATGAACTTCATAGCATCTGTTTCTCAGTCACGTTTGCCGTTATAGTTAGTTAGTACACATTGTTCTGTGCCTGACCACTTTTTCCCTCCCTCTCCCACTCACAAAGCAGAGTAATTGCCTATAACCAAACTTTTCACCACAGCACAATGCATTGCTAAAAAATGCTAAGTACAAGTTAACAGGCTCAGCTCTGTGATCTTCATTAGTTGATAGAACCGTGCAACTCACAGCTGCTGCCTGAAACTGACAAGATTCAAATCAGTTTCACACTAAAGGCTTTTGTTTGTCTCCTGGGCAGCTACTGGCTGGCAGCTGGGAGTATGCTAGGCAAACAGCTGGGTCTACTACATTCCTTTTGATGTAGTGCATTGTATGTCTGTTACTCTCTTGTATTCCCTTCCTCCCTATTGAATGTAAATGCAAATATCAATTTTGTTCTTGTTAATTATCCTAATGTTGGGGAGAACATTCCGAAAGATAGGAAGTAGGGAAAAGGGGCTATTAAAGCATTTATATTCTTCAGACTCTGTAAAGCATAAAAAAAATCCTGAAGTAACAACATAAAGACAGTTGGCGGTCACATGTTCACTTCCTATTGTGGTCCCTGAATAAGAACTACCTATATTAAATATAAACTTCAGGTTGTGTTTATGAGAAAACAGATTAAAGGAATGAGGACAAACTCCACACACTTTTTAAAGGTTCCTATGAATTAATGAATAATTGAATCATAGCCACCTTTTTTCATGATCATTATATATAATAAATCATTAAACAAACCAATGAAAAATCCATATTGATTACAATTAGTACATGGTAAAACTTCCAGTTCAATTAGAACTTATTTATAGGATGGTCTCTTGGTCTGAAATGGCCAAATAGCCACTTTGTTCTGTTCCTTGTTGTGTCTCTCGTCTCTTCCTAGACTAACTCAGAAATGGATAAATATTTTTTTCCAGCCATCGGGCAAAAACTTTTTGTTTTTTTAAAGGAAGACTGAATGCTTGATTTCATTGAATTGTATGTTCCACATGAAAAGAAGCACGGTAATTTTTTCCCTTTTTCACCTGGAATAAAAGAAAAAAAAGAGGAAAGGGAAATTGCCTTAACATATAGAACTAATTGAAGAGCCTTCCTTTTATTTTATTTCTTTATTTATATCATATAAAGGCCCCTTGCTCTTGAAGTGGAGTCTTTCTTCTTTTTGTCTGAAAGAATAATCACTTGAGCACACAATATTTCATGGTACTGACTATTGTATTGTTAGGTGATCATTATTTCAAAGGAGAAGGGGAAAAATAGAGCCCCTTTGATGCAGTGTGTACGTGGGAGATTTTTAACTCTAAAAAAGAGGAATACAAAATGAAAATGTTCTATTATTAGGGATATAATATGGCAGAAATGTTTGATCCTTTTAATGTTATGGTTTTTTGGGGGAGGAAATGTTACACCTTACCATTGTTGATTGCTTTTATATTTTATATTTTTTGCTTCTCTTTTCTTGTTTTTCTCAGAACGAATTCCCAACAAGGATGTCCCTTGTGGTTTGATGTTGCTATAGAAGAGTTGTCTTAATGGACTGGCAAAACAGAAGCAAATTCATGAAGTCTTAAAGAAATGAATGCTTTCATAGGGATTTGTATGTTTCATCTTGTGATCTGAGATCTTATAATATAGTCAGTGTTAGCCAGCTGATCTCATGCAATTGATGGACTAGCCCTTGGAAAGGAACAGCTCACTTGCCCAAGAAATGAAACACAAAGGTTTCTTTTGGCAAGTTTATCCTCTGATGTCTTTCTGCAAAGGTGCTGCCTTTATATTCTATCTTGAGCCCTCTCTGGAACATTTGCAGTTTTAGAGAAGCAACTTCAGTGTATAGTAGAATTTTTCCTTCTGATATGGCAGACTTTCCACATGCACTGGATAGGGGCCTTGGTGGTGCAGGCTGTTAATAGCCTAGCACTTAGTTCCAGCTGCCTGTAATTATTGCAGGCTCGAATCCCACCAGGCTCAAGGTTGACTCAGCCTTCTATCCTCGGTGTAGGTAAATTGAGGACCCAAGATTGTTGGGGGCAATAAGCTGACTTTGTAAAAATGCCGCTTAGTAATAAGTAGGCATATACAATGGAAGGAAGGCTATTGCTGAGCGCATTGGGTTGTATCCCCAAAAATTGTAAGCCACCCTGAGTCTCCGGAGAAGGGCGGCATATAAATATGAATTTAAAAAAAAAATCTTATGTTTCACTTGGAAACATTTCCCCATTTCTCTGCTGAATCACAGACAGACAGAAATAGAGACTTCCTATAAATACTTAGTGATTGTTGTAATTTAAGAAATACTTTTCAAGAACATCTGGAAAAGGAAATCTTCATCCTTTTGGAAATGTACTGAAACAGAGATGTGGAGCATTGGACTATGAAGGACAAAACAGCAATGTATGACATTTGAAGTTTGTTTGTTATTGTTTTTTAATGTCCTGTTCATTCAGTAATGGGAGATGCCAGTGAGATTAATGTTTTATTTTGAAAGTGAAACTCAATATATTTTGCTGTAATGAAAATGTTCCATGTTATTTCGCTATTGTCTGATATGATGTATCAGCACTGCCTTACAGATAAAGTATAGCCGTAAAAGGCTTCAGCTGGGGTTACTGAATGGTCCTATCATAAGATGAGCTCAAGCTCAGATTCTGCTGACAATACTCTTTGGACAATTATCATTGTTTTGGAAAACCAATTGGGAGGAGATACTACAACTAGAAAGAATAAAATGAGATGCAAAGAAAATGCACATGCACACATACAGGAATACATACATACAGAGAGAAAGTGAAAACAAAGAATATATCTATGTAAATCTCTTTCTCCATTTTTTATACTTATACACAGATCAGTATTACTATGTGATTGTTATTACTGGTTGAGACTATTCTAAAAGCAATAGAAAAAAAATCCTAAAAATAAAAACAGTTTGATAAACGTGACCATTAAGAACTACTTCATGGGTTTTTTTGTAAAACATTAATAGTCTAACAATAGGGTGGCAGCATTAGCAGCTTTAAGAGCTCTTGAGTTTGGTTTCTTTTGTATCATGTTGAAGGCATCAGGAAAATTTAAAAATACTAAACATTTTCCCATGCATATTTTTTTATAATAAAAGGGTTTAAAATGTTAAAAAACAACATGTCTAAAATTTTGAAAGATTCCATTTGAAGACCCAGAAAATCTGAGACAGTTTCCAACCTTGTGAAACTTTGATTATTATTTTTTTTATGATTAAACTAGTTTTATTTTGTAATATTGCAAAAGTCATGCTGTCACTTTTCCTTCTGTTAACAAATAACACAAGGATCCCTATTAACAAATAACAGCAATGATTCCTGCTTAGTTGATATCCTAACATAAACCATCTTATTTTATGTGACAACACTAGTAAGACAGTTTGATTTCTTTTCTGAAATGTTAGGTTTTTTTCTTGATAGACAACTCGTTACTAAGCTTTATCAATATCAGAAAATATTTCAGAATTGGCAGAAAACCAGTACATTGTTTCCTAGCTGTACATATCTTTGGAAACTTCCTGTAACATCTTTGCATAAAAAATTACATTGTATGTTCAGATATAAAGAACAGACTGCTATAGTCATTTATAAACACGTGCCCCCAGACACATTCAAGTCCAAGGTCAATCAGCATTTTGCTAGAACTCCAGAAATTTAATTCATAATAATGGAAAGTCATCAGAATGGGGTAATTGAGCTACCCATATGTAAGTTTAGCCTATACAGTAGCTTTTTAGATGTAGAAGACTAATAAACAAGGCTTTCTCTTAGTGACAGTTGTGCTTTTTTGAATACTTATATGGCTGTGTCATGTGGTAAATGAGATTGCATGAAGTATCAGCATAATTGACCTATCTATCATAGACTAAGGCTGAATTTAATTGTGATTTGATGGACAAGTGAAAAGTTTTTGTTGCCAATATACATACATACTAATCCATAAATATACTAATACATACTGACATACATCAAACATACTAATCCATAAATCACAATATACAAATCATACATTGCGCCAAAACCCAACAATACATTATGCTATATCATGATGTGAAAATAATTGATACAATATGAATATACCTTGAAAGCCCCAGTACAGTGTTATCTTTTACTTAATAAAGTAATGAGGGTAATGGATGCCTGTTAGACTTAAATGTCCTTTAGAGCCAAATAGGGTCTTACACATGTGTATTTTTAATGTGCATATTCAATACAAAGTAGTGGATTTTGTCTTCTGCAACTGACTTAGACCCAGTATACTCAAGGTTTTATGTGCTATCATTTGCAAGGCTTCACACCAGCAAGGCAATACATATTTACACATCAGGTAGTCAACCTCATATTCAGAATCTTGTAGCAGAAGTTTCAGATATAACTTGGCTAAATAAATTGCTTTATTGTAGACAAAATGTTAAATAAGTGCAGAAAATCTGCTGCTAATGAATACAAAAATGAAACCCTAGATATAATTGTCTCAAGGGTTTAAATTCTATATCTTTCCATCCTGCCTTTTGGGTATCAACAGACTTTGGCCATTCTTTTTCTGGCCTTAAAAGTTAGAGATAACTACTAAATGTTTATGTAACAATTCTGTCTGTCTACAAAATCAATGAAATCTTGCTAGTTTCAGCTCTTACACCAATCCACTTAGTATCTCTTGGTTATAATGAAAAACAGGAAATACATTTTCTAAAACAGGGTGCCCAACCACCAGGCTGTGGCTCACTATTAGGCTGTGGCCTGTTCACAACTGCGTGTGCACATGCACATGCGTATTGGTCTGCTGTTTATGCAAGTTGAGCTGCGCACATGTGCATGCTGGTCACTCCGCTGGCCCACCAAGCTGCAAAGATTGGGGACCACTATTCTAAATAATCAAGCCTTCATACACATACGTTCTGATCCTAATTAACCTGTAGAATCAGGGTTTGTGGAAGTAAAGTAGCATATGTTCTCCTCAAGATAATTTCATATAGACTGATTCAATTCAATAAGTCTTGTAAGGTGCTTGTAATTGCCGCTTACTGTTGTACCATATTCCATTCTTGAATGACAATATGGTTTTTGCTCACAAGTGGCCTAGTAATCAAAGAGGATACTCCTTGTGGACCACTCTAGGGGACAGTTTCAGTCAGCTGTCCCTTAACTCTATCTTCTTTTAATGAACTGCTGATACATTATTAAGGATTTTTCTAAAGCTGACTTGGTCGATGACTTCCTCTCCATTATCGGATCTTGTTATTACTGGTGTTTCCCCTTCTCCAACATCTTGGCTAGGAGAGTCCTTTGCCTGAGTCAAATCTCCACTGTGCTGTTTTTAGTGGAAACAGAAACATTTGTACATTCTCAACAGAGGTTTCTATTACTGAGTTGTCAGAGAACCTTGAAAGGAAATTGCCTTTGGGAGATGACTGCTGATAAGCTCAGCTTGACACTGAAGGAAAAAAATAAGGTCTTTGCCTTAATCACATTGATTTGTGGTCCAGCATTAGGAAGGTTGATTCAATTCAAAACTAGCTAATCACCCTCAAATATTATTTCAGGCTTGAAGTTGGCAGCTAAATGGAGTGTGATGTATACAAACCTGTAAAAGTATAGCTTGTATTTAATAAATATATGTACCAACTTTAAGCTGAATATCATAAGCCCAATATTTAAAACATTTCAGAAAATTTCAAAATAAACATATCTATCTAATGCATGTGAGGACAATCTGGCTGCGACATCCTTCATCCCACTGATTGACATTTATTTGAAAAGATAGTCATCTGATACTATACTTAATTGTGCCAGATGGACTTGCATTACAATACATTTACATTGACTCTGCTTTCATCTCTTCAGTTCCTCAAAAGTTAGCTGTGTAATGCTGAGAACAAAAATAATCACTTCCTGACCTGGGCTATAGAAAGTATTGGAAAAGCAAACATCCCTTCACATCCATGGTGCACCAAAGAGAAACACATTAATTTCTTACAAACATACGTGCATATCATCCATGAATTTATATTATTTGCATTTCTCTGGCCATGTTTTAAAAAGGAAATTGGATGACTACCTCCTACGATGTAGACTTGCAAAGCCATCAGAATAATAATAATAAAATGCCTAGGTTAGCTGAAGCTCGGAGATTCCTTCTAATGATAGATAGCTTGCTTATTCTCATTTAAAGGAATAGCATTGCAAAACAAAAGAAACTCAAACATTTTCAGTCTCAAGCAAACAAACTTGTCTAATTTCTCAAAGGAGATACAATTGTTCAGTTACATAGATCCAAAGCTAGTTTTAACTTTCACTTGTGAAAATTCCTCAATGAACATGAGATTCCTTTTACTCTGTAAACTTGGGCATATGCATTTTACAATATATTCTTGATATCGGCACCATCTTGTGGTCATGCATTAGACATTCACTTATGTTATTGCCTGTTTGAAAAGGCAACCATACTGACAAGCAGCAAGTAAATCCTATTGAAATAAATAGAAAACACTTGGAACCAGATAACAAATATCTTTTTATTGCTTGCTAGCGGTAAAATGTGCAGTAAATTCCTGTTTGCCATCAAAGGTCACAACGTTGTTTGTAAATGCTTAGAAAATTGTTACATTTTCTAGAGTAAAACAGAAAATGCACTGATGACATTACCTAGTTTGTCAGACAGTACTAGAAACTCACAGTTGTTTTGATGCTAGGGTAAACATTCCACTGTAAATTAGTTTAAATCATTACATTTAGTTTGAAAGAATATCAAGTGGAAAATAAAAAATAATATTGATGATTCGTATTCATGACTAATATTTTATATAATATACAGTAGACAATCATCTTAGATAATTGGCATTGTCTTGCTGAGTTTTATATTCCTTCCATATTAATTTTTGTACCAGAAAACATTTATGTCAGAATCTTTCAAATCAAATACTGAGCTGGCTAAATTAATACACTCCTTACATTAACAAGGATTAACAAGGTTTGGAGGGTGGAAACAGTGGCTCTGATGCTACTTCCTACCTCATTTTCAGTTTCAGATAATATACTAGTGTCCTTTGGATTGGTGTAACAGCAGTAAACTGAACTTCTTTACCAAATGATATAGCTTTGGGAAACTGCTCCACCTGCATGCAACTGATTCTTAGCTACAAACACTTTCCTGTCATTGCAGAATATATATGATTCATGGATATTGCCTTTTTACATCCTTTGGACTTTGGGGAATGTTGGAAGCATTGGGGGATGATAAGTTCAAAATGTGACCTCTCAGCTAGTATTATTGTGTAACCATATTTTTGTGGTCTTTATCAGGGCAGCACAAGAGTTGAAATAGCAAAAACCTAAAAATAATGGGAGTGACCCCTCTTATGCAGTATGTGAGTTGCTTCTATAATAAGAAGAAAGGCAAAACACAGCTAAATCTTTGGAAATAGACTTCAACTTTATGACAGATTGGTGTTAAGAGAAGTGTAAGCCTACCCGATTGTTACTCTTGATTGGCAATAACAGATAATCAGAGTTGGAAGGGACCTTGTAGGTCATCTAGTCCAATCCCCCCACCCAAGCGGTAGACCCTACACCATTTCTGATAAAATGGCAGTCCAATCTCTTCTTGAATGTCTGAAGTGATGGCGTTTCCACAACTTCCGAGGGCAAGGTGTTCCATTGGTTGATTGTTCTCACTGTCAGAAAGTTTCTCCTTATTTCCAGGTTAAATCCTCTCCTTGTTTTTTTTTCCTTTTTTCCTTTTTTGAAGATGGGAACCACATCAGCTCTTTTCCAGTCCTCTGGTAGTTCCCCGGTGCTCCAGGATTTTTGAAAGATATGGTGCAGTGGTTCTGAGATGACCTCTATCAGCTCCTTTAAAACTCTGGGGTGTAATCCATCACACCCGGGTGATTTGTTTTCATCAAGATCAGACAGGTGTTATCTTACTGTTTTGTTTGCTTATTTTAACTTTTATTTCTGGTCTGTCTTTTACAGTTATGTTTTTGGTGGGTTGAGCTGGTTCTGAGCAAACAGCAAAGCTGGAGGTGGTTTGCTTATCACTTTGTTTATGACAGGGTACGCATATACCTGATCAGGACATCACTTTTCACCAATAACTTGGAACAGACGTAATAATGAAGGATATTGATTGCCAAGGACATAGAATCCAAATTTCATAGAAATAATATTTTTTTCTGCTGAATTGAGGATGGATGGACAAGCATTTAAACACAGAGATGGTGAAAGGGCCTATAATTCATCCAGGATACATGGTGGGAAGACTCTGACCAGACTATCTGTTGGCCAAGCACTAAATAAAATTTCATGCCAAAACTTTGTATGCCTATGAAAGGGGGGGGGGAACTGACAAAGGAAGGGAGAGTTGTCAAAGTTAAAAAACATGCCACATAAGTCTCTCTGTTGCATATACACAGATGCTGAAAATATGAGTATGATTGCAGTCAGGTATACAATGTACTGTGTGTATAAAGGGAACATTCCTGACCAAGGACCCACTAATAATTATATGTAATGTAGAATCTACTCCAAATTTCTGAACACTGCATACTAATGACTGGCTAGAACTGGTTACAAAGATAACAAGTTAAAACCACACTTTTCAAAAATTCCTGTTTACATCAACTGCTGTAGGCTCGAATCCCACCAGGCTCAAGGTTGACTCAGCCTTCCATCCTCTCAGGGTAGGTAAATTGAGGACCCAAGATTGTTGGGGGCAATTAGGTGACCTTGTAAAAATGCCGCTTAGTAATAAGCAGGCATATACAATGGAATGAAGGCTATTGCTGAGCACACTGGGTTGTATCCCAAAAATTGTAAGCCGCCCTGAGTCTTCGGAGAAGGGCGGCATATAAATGTAATTTTAAAAAAATACAATGTATTCAACCAATTGTTTAAATTACCATAATATACTGGACCATATACTAATCAGAGATATTTGATTTGTCTAACACACTAGATAAAATGACATTACTAGTTTATAGTACCTTTAGTCTCTTTTTCTGTGGAAGCTTCTATTTATGTTTTTAAATACGAAAACGATATTATTTTCTTTTGTCCTTCAAAAATACACAGAAAAAACACATTAATTCTATTGCTACTAACAAATAAGCTATTGAATTGTTATTTATCAGTGCAATACCTTTGCCTAATATTAATCTGGTACACATCAGGCTAAGCTAAAAGGTGGTAATTTTCTTGTGATTTTAAGAGTTCTGTGAATCTAATTACTGTAGTCTGTAAATTTTGATTTATGTTTTGAGTGTTTGGGAAGCCTAATAAACTATGTCCTGTTCAATAGATCAGAGTTAAGGAAACCATATATAAACTTACATATTGAGTTAATCAACATAAAATAAACCATATTATTATATATTAAGATATATGAATCCAAACATAACAGCATAAGCTATTTAGGGAAAATCTTTCTCTCCGTCTCACTATGTGCACAGGGTATGATAAGCCACAAGAGTGTGATCAAAGTTTTGCCAGTTTTTTTATGTATATCTGCATGCAACCTATCTATTTTCTGTATTACAATTACAGAACTAGAGGGAATAGTAGAATCATAGCTTAACCCTTCTGGCAAGAAAACAGCCTCCCAGTAAGAGACACTTGAGGGCCTTGTGGAGTTCCAGATTTTTGCAGGTGGACAAATATAGTCCTGTTTTCAAAAAAAGAAAGAAAAGAAAAGAAAAAGAAAGAAGACTGTCTGAGATGCTTTAATTTGGATTCTTGCACTTCAAAGAGGATTGAACACAATAGCCTGAACAATTTGCTCAGCAATATGGTTGATCAGGTTCCTACATTAGCACAGCAACAATGGAAGATAACTATGATTGCCCAGGGCTACTACTTAGGCACACTTTATATGCTTAATTTTGCACCAGAAACAAATATGCCTTGTTGCTACAGTGAAGCAGATGCTAGGAAAGAGGAAGGTTATCTTTATAATTGATGACTGCTGTGAGAGTATTATATGTGCAAAAATAAAAACAGACCAAAAGTATTTTAGCTTAACTAATCTAACAGAGCATACACATACACAGAAGTAAAAATAGTTACTCTGAAACCACGAATAATTGTGTATGCAGCAGCTTAAGGTAAGAGATAGAAAGAGACCATAAGCCATTCAGAGTTCTGTTCAACACCTTATCTGCTATACTCCACAGCCTTAATATGTGCTAATGGGCTAATTTATTCTTGCCAAATTGATTATCAGCCCAAGTCCTAGGGATGTGTATTGTCTCTCAGCTTAAGGCTTTGTTAATTAATTTGTTATTTTTTCAAGCAATATTTTTCTGAAAAATGATTAACTGTTGAGGTAAAGTAATATTTCTTTTACATGATCAACTAATGAAAATGTTAGGCGCAGAGTACTTAATTTAAATGATTTCATTTATTGACAGGCTAATAATAATACTGCATGTTATTCAATGTTTAGACAGAGCCTTTTGTCAAATGATCTGTCAGGAATAATTTAAAATAACTAATTATTTTCAGAATCCAATTGTAATTCTAAAGAAGACAATAATTCTAATATATATGGAGTCATCTTATTAGGCTTTTATTTTACAATATTTCTGGTGGCACTGAGCTCATTTGTATATGATTTTGGAAAATGGAAAAGGAAGGCAGGCGATGACAGTTGTGGATATCAAGGGAAACAAAAGTAGGTTGAATGGAATGAGAATTATTTAACTAAGTTTTGAATAAAATAAGATGAAATATGAATGGATGTTGAATGATCATGGACTGAATACAAAGATAGTTAACAAAAAGGTTACAGCTTGGTTAGATGAAAACAAAGAATGGGAATAAATTTGCAAAATAAATATGTAATAGAAGAGTGAAGGAGTTTTCAGGTACAAAAATTCTGGGAAAATCATGGTTTCATGCAACTGAAGAAAGCAAGCAATGTATAAAACATGTGGATATGCTAAAAGAAAGTATGACTTGCAATATATTTATATGGGTTAAGGTCTGGGAACAGCAAGATTGCATTATGGAAGTGCAAACAAAGTTTCTGGAATGTGCCACAGAAACTGAAGGAAAACAAATCAAATTGTGGTGGAGATCCAGTTCTAGGGCCCTCCTATGTGGGGAGCCTCATTGTTCAAATCTCTTTCGGCTCCTATTTAACATCTATATGAAGCTGCTGGGAAAGAGATTCAGTGTACTTGATGATACCCAATTATACCTCTTTATGTCAGCCAGGAAAGTAATACTGTTACCGTGTTTCCCCAAAAATAAGACACTGTCTTATATTTTTTTTGGCTCCCAAAAACACACTAGGTCTTATTTTCGGGGTAGGTCTTATATATTTATGGTGCCAAATAGTGGGTGTGAGTGTGTAGGGGGGGTGTTTCGCGGGTGCACAGTTGCTCCCTGAAAAGTCTTCTTGGAACTGGAGATTTACACTAGGTCTTATTTTCGGGGTAGGTCTTATATTAGGGCAGGTTTAGAAAATAGTGCTAGGTCTTACTTTTGGGGTAGGTCTTATTTTTGGGGAAACATGGTAGGTGCTGGCTCAAGTATCTGGAGTCTCTAAGGGCCTGGAACAGTGGTAGTATTCTACCAGTTCGGCCTGGTTCTGCTGAGCCAGTAGCGCCGATTAGCAGCAGAGACCAAACCGGTTCTCTCCATTGCTCTGCTGTTGGGCCCACCTGCCCACCCGGGTTCCCATACTTACCTTTATTCCCTGCTTTTGAAGTGCAGCTGCTTTATGCGGCAGGGAGCGTGCAGGCTTGCAGAAGGTGAGTTGGAATGCTTCTGCACCTGCGCAAACACCTCTGCACCTGTGCAAAGTGTGCATTTGGCATGTGCACACATGCAAAGTATGTGCATGTGTGCAAAGTGCACCCACCAAGCCACACCCACCAAACCGGTGGTAAAAATCTTTGAATCCCACCACTGAACTGGAAGGACAGAAATTGGCTATCACTCAACCCTAAAGAAGGAATGGTTGTGGATTTTTTATTTCTGAGGGTCAGGGCAGTTGCTACCTCTGGCTCTGGACAGGGTAACATTCCATTGCACAGATCTGGTTCACAATTTGGGTTTTTCTTGAAGATGCAGCTCCTTCTAGAATTGCAAGTGGTAGCCATAACCAGGAGGGCTTGGCACAATCTGCCATGTGTACCAATTGTACCATTCCTGGACTGGAATGTGATCATCCATACTTTAGTCACCTCATGTTGGATTATTGCAAAGCGTTCTATGGGGCTACCCTTGAAGACATATACAAGCTACAAGTGGTCCAGAATGCACAAAACATTCAGTTATAGGTTCCTGTGGTTCTCCCAATACTATTGTTGTGTGAACTGTCTTGACTTCCAGTTGATTTCTACATTTGCTTTCTAGATGCTGATTATAGGTGTAAAGCCCTATATAGCATAGGGCAAGGTTATTGTGGGCCACTTCTCCATGAGATCATCTGCTCATCCTATTAGGTTTGATGGGCAGGTGTGCCCCAAGTCCCTTCCCTTAAATGTTGCCATCTGATGGGTTCTCAAGACATCACCGATGGTCATACCAGTTGTTTGGAAAAGCTTTTTGCTGAACTTTTTGGAGGGCTGTGCAGATCTGATTCTTTTCCCAATGGTATTGGTTGTTTGGAAAAGCTTTTGCTGAACTTTTTGGAGGGCTGTGCAGATCTGACAAGTATTGGTGAGGTTAAATGTTTGGTCTGGTGCCTGGGTGAAATGGTATCTTTGTTTTTAATTATGTTTTATGGATTGTTTGGACCATCTGGAGTAGCTATATGAGATAGGCAGTTACATAAATGAATGAATGAATGAATGAATAAATAAATAAATAAATAAATATTTTTTGTGAATATCTCAATGAAAAAGGTAAATAAATAAATACAATCGTCCATGCACATTTTACTTCATGTCATATACACTTCACTAGCCATATGCAAAATTATAAGGCTGTTTTTAGAAGACGGTACTGAAAAGGCATCAACTACTTCAACCTTATTAGAACTCAAGCCTGGGATATGGGAGGTATGGGAAGCAGGCATTCCTAAAACCGTGAAACAAAAAGTTGCAGCATTTCAAATTTCAAATACACAGCAACTGCAACTGCTTCTCAATCATAGTTAACATACTACAGTTTGATCACAAAAATCTAGAGCCACTTTTGAACTGCACAGAAGTGCACAACAGTCTTATGTAGCCTCTTTTCCACGATGTTGATCCATTTTTCAACTTGTACAGATAACTTCTGCTTATTCAGTTCTTGACTCAACTTCCTATCTTCTTTACTCAAGTGTTTGTCTTTCCTTTTAAGTTTCAAATAATCTTTCTCCTCACACCAAAATCATTCTACTTGATTTTCCACCTGTTTGTTCCTGGGCTTTTTATCCTTTGGCTTCTCTATCTTTCTGGAGTCTCTTTCTTTAGCTTAATAAATAATATGATTAATAATATTAATCATATTATTTTTACTCTTTTTCCTAGCTTCCCAGCTGCTTTGTTTGCTGAGAAAATGAACTGTTCGTATGTTCCTTTTATCAGTTAAATTATAACCTTTATTCCAATTAACATAAAAGAGAACAAATAATTAGATGCTAATGCTCAAAACCTGAGAACTTTCAAATTTTATCAGTTCTATTGACGATTTTTACATTTTGTACTTGTTGAGATACATTTTATGCTTCATTTGACTAGTCTTTTCCTCTTTGATATTCTTAAAAATGATTTTGGAATGCTTTCTTCTGAATTCTGTTAAGCATATGGTTGTTGGAAAAATTATCCTTCTGGGTTCAGTTCAAAGTGGGAAAAAAGACACTGGAAACATGGAGGCTGTTTGGAAAGATGGTTTAATGGTGGACAGGACCACATGGCTTGGAGCTCCAAACTGAAAAGGACGATCACATGCTTCAAGATGTTGGGTGAAGGAAAAAAGGAGGAAAAAGAAAGAGTTGCTGAGAGTCCCTTGGTTTTATGCCCTCTGTTGGGATTTGAATTTGAGCTTGTAGGCTGTCCTGAGTCCCAGGCTTGGTTGTGCAGAGCTCTCCCATGTTATGTAAAATAGGCTGGCCCAGTCCATTAGCAAAAGTGGGGAGGCTGAGTTTCTACTTCTTTGAGTTTCTACTTTTCTTTTTAGGGGAAATATTCTGCCTTTCTGTCAAGCCTTTCTCTGCTACCATTTTCAAAAGCTTGGAAAAACCTTCTGCCAGGGAGTAAAAAAGCTTCCAAAACATCCCTGCTAATTAGAGGTGATAAACCGTGTTCTTCTCTGCTGTCAATGATGATAAAAATGAGACCCGGAAAGTAATCTAAAAAACATTTTTATTTATAAAATAAGAAAACCTAACAGAGCTACATGTTTGCAACCTAATCTCCACCAAGGCATATAGAAAAGAAAAGAAAATATAATGGAAGTGACAGGAAGTGAAGTATAAACTCTGTACACATGCGCAGTGGATCAAAACATCACAAGACTTTCTTATCTTATTACTATGGAGACAAGATAACACAGTGCTGGCTGGCAGACACCTGCTTGCTAGAATATGAGCTTAGAAGCTTGAAACAGACAAACCAAAAAAACGCAGTGACATCCCCTTCTTTTGTCTGTTAAGTGGAAATCAGATAAGGCACATCTTCTCACGCAGATATTTGTGCTGCGCTGCTGGAAGTGGTTTGTTGAGCATGTCAGCAATCTGATCATGTGCGGACACATACTGTAATGTAACAAAACCTTGTTTAACCAATTGCTTTATGTTCTTATAACGAATGTCAATGTGTCTGGACCTAGAACCTGTGAAACGTATCTCAGAAATATAAACCACAGATTCGTTGTCTTCCATCACGGTGACTGGCTGGATCGGGCGTGTCCAGATATCTGTGACTAAAGCATCAAACCATGTTAGAGAATTGCAAGCATCAGAAACACAAGCATATTCAGCTTCAGTAGATGAGCAAGAAATGAAATTCTGTTTACTCACTTGCCAGTAAACAGGACACTCATTTAAGAACATCATATAACCTGAAGTACTTTTACATGACTTCTTATCACTCGCCCAATCAGAATCTGCAAAACAACATAATTCTGCATAATCAGTATGTGTTGGTTCTAACAACAACTTCATATTTTTAGTGTGCTTTAGATATCTCAATAACTTCTTAATGCATAACCAATGAAACTGTTTTGCCTTACCACTAAGTGCAATGTCGGGTCTGGTCCAACTACTAATGTATAACAATGACCCAATGACTGAATGATAAAGTGTTTGATCTTCAAAATCAGGACTTGGTTCATGTGCCAGATTATGAAAATCTGTTTGCATAGGTATGCTAGCTGTTTTAGCATCCTTCATATTGCAATGATGCAACAATTGTTCAATCTTATCCTCTTGTGAAAGACTAAACCCTTTCTGAGTTTTGTTAATCTGAACACCCAAATAAGTGTTAATGTGACCTAAAGATTTCAATGTAAAATATTTCTGCAAAGCTTTAGCAAAATTCTCACTCATTTGCTTACTTGGACCAATATAAACAATATCATCAACATAAACAAGAATTATCTCATATCCATTCTTAGATCTTTTTGTGAACACGCATTCATCAGTTTTGGACTTAATAAAGCCCATTGAATTTAGTTTATCAGTAAGACACAAATACCACATTAAACCAGACTGTTTCAGGCCATAAAGACTTTTGTTTAGGAGCCAGGTATCCCCTTCTTGCTTCCGGAACCCTGGAGGACCTTTGACGTAAATTTCTTCATCCAGGTCAGCATTTAGATAAGCTGTTTCAACATCAAACTGGAAAACTTCTAAACCAAGGATAGTTGCAGTGGCTAAAGCAATTTTCACACTCTCAGTCCGAACTGTCGGTGAGTAAGTATTTTGTAGTCCTCAGGATAACGTTGTGCGAAACCCTGAGCTACAAGTCTGGCCTTGTATAATGACTCACCATTTGGCTTCTTCTTAATTCTGTAGACCCATCTGGTGCCAATAACTTTCTTGTTTGCTGGAGGACTTGCAGGCATAACACCTTGAGTTTCTTTAGACTGTCCATTTCAGCCTGCATTGCCTCATACCATTTCTCTTGCTCTGAATCAGGAAGATCCTTTATTTGTGTGAACTTGTCAGGAGGCAGTGTAACATTACAAACCAACGGTAAAGGTGCTTTTGTCAATTGCCATGATATCGTTTTGGAGGAATCCCCGTGGTCCTCTCGAACGTCTCGAACAACTGTCCATTCTTCTTCTGTGTCGTCCTCGTCTTCTTCAAAGTTAGCTCTATGGAACATCTTGAACAGGCTGTGATCATCATGGCATCATCTCTAGGAAAATAAACTCCAGGATCATTGGAGTGAATCCTGGACCAGTCAGCATCTTCCTCAAAATTGAAGGACTGAGAAATCACAATTACATGTCTGGAGTCAACGAATTTGCTCCATTTTGAATTGTCATCAATACCCATGAATCTCATTCTTTTTGCTGCTGGACCTCCTTTTCTTCTTTGAGCTAATGGAATGTTCACCATAGCGTATGCACCAAAAATATGTATATTTTTGACACCGGGTTTATATCCATATAACTTGAAGAAAGGAGTCTGATTTATTACACTACTCCAGATGCGGTTAACAATGTAATTTGCATATTTAATAGCTTCGCCCCAGTATGGGAGACTGAGATTAGCATCTTCTAGGAGACATCGCATCATGGTTTGTAGGACGCCATTCCTTCGTTCCGCCACTCCATTTTCCACAGGAACATAAGGGGCTGAGGTCTGGTGCAGAATTCCATTCTTACGCATCCAGTCCTGAAAACGCTGAGACATGAATTCAGCACCACGATCACTTTGAATTCTGGCAATGCGAACATTGTGTTGGGTATTGACATAAGTTGCAAAGTCTTTAAAGATCTGAAAGGCCTCTGATTTTTCTTTCATAGGAAATACAAATCCATATCTAGAATAATTATCAACAATTGTTAAGAAATATTTTTTGCCACCAAATGTTGGTGCAAATGGACCTACTATGTCAGTGTGTACCAAATCAAAAATGCGTGTTGACCGGGGTGTAGCGTGTTTTGGAACAGCTGCTGCTTTGGATTTGGCTTTCTTGCAGACAGCACAATCCAAGAACACCTTACACCCCTTCAGATCCAAACCTTTCATGAATTCCGGCATCATCCTGAGAACACGAAAACTCATGTGCCCCAAATGTCTATGCCACTTATGGATACACCTGGAATGCAAAGGTTTACCTGTTAGTGAATTTTCAACATTTCTGTTAGGAACCTTAGGCTTGCTTTGAGCAAACTGTTTCTTTTATTGGCTTTAGGAGCCTTTGGTGTAGCAACAGGATCTCTCTCTGAGACATCTCTCTCTGGGCCTGTGCTCTCCTTTGGATATCTTATACTTACCCGTGCTTGCGAGTTAGAATTTGGCTTTAGGTAATAAACACCACCAATTAATATGGTTTCAGCAACAATATTACCCTCTTTCACCACATAACTTGCTTTTTCAAAATGGTGAACCTGGTACTTGGACACCCTCGACAAATGACTTTGGCTAAGCAAACTGCAGGTTGCTGTTGGTATGTAATAAACATCAGAAATCAATGCATCGAGCTCTTCAATATAAACAGTTCCTTTTCCTCTGACCTGAACAGGATAATTTGAAAAAGTGTACAGTTCACGCATGTCAGGTTCAGGCTCGTGCATCTCTATGAACAGATCTCTTCTGTAGGTAACATGCACTGCTGCTCCACTGTCCAAAGTCCAGAGAAGTCATCTGTCATACTCTGGATCAGGTTGTGGATCATTGGTTAACGCCAATGTAATATGTGGAGCTTGTAGATCACGCCTGGGACCGCAACGACCTTGTCCTCCACCTCTGCCTCTGCCTTTGGAATCTGTTCCTCTGGGCTGGTACCTGGCGGGTGCTTGAGATCGTTGGGGACAATCCCGGGTGGCACGATCACAGATATAACATCTTGGCATCCTTGGAACAAAGTCTCTTCCTCGGAATGGACACCTCGCTGGAGCTCTTGATGCAGGTGGTCCTCTTAAATGTGGCGTGGCTTGCATGAGTGCTTCTTCTTCAGTTAAAATTCTGCATACACGATCAACTGTGCGCTGAGCAATACCTGCTTGGCCACCAGGGGGCACTGGAGCTGGCACTGGTGCTGGCACTGGTTGACCTGCTAAAGGCATTTGTGGCTGTGCCATTGCTGGTCTAACCTGTGGTTGCATGTGAACTTGTTGCTGTTGAGCTGCCATTGGTATTTGAGCACCACCAATTTGGCCTGCAGGAGGTGCTGGCATTTGCATTTGGGGCATTTTACTAGCAGCTATATCAGGAAGCCGAGTTGATTGTAATATTTTTTTATGATCACGCATTTCATGCATTTTGTCAGCAGATGGCGCTACAACAGTAGAAAACAAGGGAGTTCTTGCTGAGTCAGGATCATAAGACACTCCACATGATGTAGGCACAGCTCTCTGCTCTGATTGGTCTGACACCACACCCATGTGACCAACATGTGGGTGGACCCTTGGGTTCCAAGTAGAAGGTAAAATGGAGGGCTCAGGAACTTGAACCACACCCATATCTGGCTGAAGGGATAATGCAAAAGCCTTGGCTTGCTTTATACTCTCTTCAAAAAAATCAATAGACCTCAAATAATCCTGCACAGCTTTCCACCTAATGGTCTGCTCAGGAGTCATTGGAGAATAAAGAATTTCACCTTTCTCTTTGGGGGAAAAATACTCAGCTGACTGTAAAACTTTAGGCTTTGCTCCAAGTAAGGCATAATCTTGAGCGTTTGCTTTTTCAGATTGAGCTTTCTCTTGGGAAGTAGCATAGCATGCATCATAGATATAGGAAGAATTTACAGACCTGGTCTCTTGTTGCTCTTCCACGGCAGAAGCATGTGGGAGTGACTGCCATAAATTGTCCTTGGACGGAGTCCTCCTCTGTTTCATCTTTGCTTTCTTTCGAGGCATTATCTTGCAGTTATTCACCAGGTCCTCAGACCTGAGGAACTAACTAAAAACAAGCCCTATCATCACAATGAGCAAAGAAAAACATAATCAAGCTTGAAGCGTTGAAGCTTTGAAAAAAACATCTTCTCTACCAATGTCAAGCCTTTCTCTGCTACCATTTTCAAAAGCTTGGAAAAACCTTCTGCCAGGGAGTAAAAAAGCTTCCAAAACATCCCTGCTAATTAGAGGTGATAAACCGTGTTCTTCTCTGCTGTCAATGATGATAAAAATGAGACCCGGAAAGTAATCTAAAAAACATTTTTATTTATAAAATAAGAAAACCTAACAGAGCTACATGTTTGCAACCTAATCTCCACCAAGGCATATAGAAAAGAAAAAAAGAAAATATAACGGAAGTGACAGGAAGTGAAGTATAAACTCTGTACACATGCGCAGTGGATCAAAACATCACAAGACTTTCTTATCTTATTACTATGGAGACAAGATAACACAGTGCTGGCTGGCAGACACCTGCTTGCTAGAATATGAGCTTAGAAGCTTGAAACAGACAAACCAAAAAAACACAGTGACAATTTCCTAGGATATTTCATTTTTCTAGGAGAGGGATGGGTGCTAACTTCTTACATGGTAATCCACTCATATCACGATTCTTTTGACACTTGCAGTTCTTTTACCACAGTCAGCAGATATCATCCTGGAGACAAACAGTTTTCATCCCTAAAATGAAATGAAGAGAGAGAATCACTGAATATTTTAAAGACGCATATTCTAGATTCGTAAAAGAACATGAAAAGCCTACATTTTTACAAGAACAGTTTTGGAAATGTTGCAAAAAATCCTGCTGATCAGAAAGAGAAAGAGGTGATATAAAATATTCACTGACTTAAAAAAACTATTTAAAATTGCAAGTGTATACCTTTCTACTGAGGCATAAACAAAATATATATAGGCCAAAAAATGAATAATATATATTTGTTAATGATCTGAAATGGCTCATTACAGTACTCTTTAACATATATATATGGTTGATGAAATGAGCAAGAGCTATCTAAATATATCCCAGTTTTTTTTCTCCTACTGGTAGTTCATGCTTAACAACCAGTCAAAATTAAAAATGAATCCCCCAAAAGGAATCTATGAAATCAAATTCTGACAGTAACTCATCTACCTGCTCTCATATGATCACATTTTAGGTGCTTATTGACTGAATGGCATTTATAGCCATTTGCAGCATTTCATGGTCATGTGACTGAGAAGTGCAGCATATTTTGCCAGTTTTCAATGTTTACTTCCAGTTTTGGGCAAAATAAGGCTTTGGATAAAATGGATTAACTTAACAACTTCAGCATTTAGTTAACAACTGTGATGTTTGCTTAACAATCACCACAAAAAGGTTGGTCATATGGTGACCTGCTTAATGACCAAAAATGACTTGCAACCGTAATTTTGGGTTCAATTAAGGTTGTAAGTCAAGGACTACCTTAATTGCAGTCCTGTTGCCACCAAATTAGAAACAATTAATTGGAGAAATAGTTATGGAAAGATTGCATACCCTTTTTTTGAATAAACTTTACCAATCAACATTGACAGTGGGACCTCGTCGAAACGTCACCAAGATACTCTCAATCTTACACGGGAAAAGATCCAAACATGCCAAGACCTGCATTGAGAATACCTTGGCAACGTTTCGATGAAATCTCATCCGTCATCTTCAGGCTGGTATCTTCAGCTTCGTTTTTCTGGGAGAAGTGTGTGATAGTGGCTGTTTTTCCCTTTTAAACTCCAGAGTTGGCTGTGTTGTTACTTCTTGATTGGTTGATGGAGTTGATGTATGCAGATTGGATGGCTTTTTCCTGAGACCCTGTGTGGCTGAGGTGCTGGCTGTGTGTCTCTCAGCCTTTTGTGTTGTAATGACCTGGGTAATGGGCTGTGTGATGACCTTCTGAGTTCTATTGTTGTGGCGTCCTGGGTGTGGTGCTGTAATCTCCTGGGTCGTTGTCTGTGTTGCAACCTCCTGATGTTTTGTGTTGTAATCTCCTGAGTTCTGTGATGTAGTGTCCTGGGTGGAAGGCTGTGATGTGACATTCCGGGCCTTGGTTTGGCTCCGAGTTTGAGGTCTGGCTATGTGTTTATAGCATGTGTCAGTTTGCTTAGTTTGGGGGTCGGAGGGGGGTGTAGCAGCTGGTGTTGCAGCCATGGTCTGGTTTCTGGATGGTGGTTGCCTTTCATCTGTGGTGTGGGCTTGGGTTTGAGTCTGGTGAAGGAGATTGGTGGGGGCATCATGTGTTATTTTGGGTCGGTGTTGGTTTTGTGGCTGGGACTCGTTTGTTGATTAGGGCTAGTTTCCAGATGTCTGGTAGGTGAAGTATCATCCCGTTTATTCATGTTATGGGGGTGTTTCTCTATTTGATGGCTTCCCTAATTATTCTCTTGTTGAAGTGTTCAGTATTGGAAATAAGTTTGGATCCCTCAAAATCAATTTCATGTCCTGTGGCTTTAAGGTGCTGGAAAAGGGAGGAAGTTTTTCTTCTTTTCTGACTGCGTTCTTGTGTTCTGCGTCGTGCATTTATTCTCCTGTTGGTTTGTCCAATGTATGTGGCTGGGCAAATTTTGCACAGTATTTTATAAACTCCTTGGTTTTCTAGCTGGATCTTGCCTTTGGGGTTTCTTAAGATGTTGGCTATTTTTGGTCAGTGCCAAAGGCTGTCCTGATATTGTGTTTGTGGAGAATTTTGCTGATTTTATCTGTGGTGCCTTTGATGTAAGGGAGGAGGCGATGCCATTGTCCTGTTCTGTGTCTTGGTTTTGGGGAGTCTCCCTTAGGATTAGGTTGGTGATTGTGCTTCTTTGGAATCCATTGGACATTAATACATTAGTGAGGGTGTGTAATTCTGTTCTCAAGTGGTCTTTGTCAGCTAGGCGTTTGGTTCTGGAGATGAGGGTCTTGCTCTGAGTTGATCTGTGCAGGGTGGTGATGGGATTGTGCATTTAAGTAGCAGTTAGTGTGTGTCTTTTTCTGGTAGATGGTGTGTCCTAGGGAGCCATTGGGTTTTGTAAATTAGGGCGTCCTGGAGCGGAAGTTGGTTGTTGGTTTCTGTTTCCATGGTAAGTTGTATTTTGGGGTGTAGGCTGTTGAGATGTGTGAGGAAGTTGTCAGTTTTTCTTTCCGTGTGGCCAAATTAGTGTCATCTACATATCTAAGCCAGAGTTTGGGTTTGTATTGGATTTGTCTAGAGCATTGGTTTCAAAATGTTCCATGTATAGTTAGCGATGAGGGTGAGAGGGTGATTGCTCCTTCTATCTGTTTATGTCTTTGTCCATTGTGGATGAAGTATGTGTTTCAGATCTGAGGCATGTATTTGTTTTGGATAGCTTCCAATACTGAACACTTCAACAAGAGAATAATTAAGCCATCTAGAGAAACACCCCCATAACATGAATAAACGTGATGATACTTCCGCCTACCAGACATCTGGAAACTAGCCCTATCAACAAACGAGTCCCAGCCACGAAAACCAACCCGGACCCAAAATAACACATGATGCCCCCACCAATCTCCTTCACCCAACTCAAACCCAAGCCCACACCACAGATGAGGCAACCACCATCCAGAAACCAGACCATGGCTGCAACACCAGCTGCTACACCCCCCTCCGACCCCCAAACTAAGCAAACTGACACATGCTATAAACACATAGCCAGAACTCAAACCGGAGCCAAACCAAGGCCCGAATGTCACATCACAGCCTTCCACCCAGGACACTACATCACAGAACTCAGGAGATTACAACACAAAACATCAGGAGGTTGCAACACAGACAACGACCCAGGAGATTACAGCACCACACCCAGACTCACAACAATAGAACTCAGAAGGTCATCACCAGCCCATTACCCAGGTCGTTACATACACAAAAGGCTGAGAGACACACAGCCAGCACCTCAGCCCACACAGGGTCTCAGGAAAAAGCCATCCAATCTGCATATATCCACTCCATCAACCAATCAAGAAGTAACAACACAGCCCACTCTGGAGTTTAAAAGAGCTTGGTGGCTCAGGCTGCTATGCCTGCTCTTAAGATCCAGCTGTCTACAATTACTGTAGGCTCGAATCCCACCAGGCTCAAGGTTGACTCAGCCTTCCATCCTCGGGGTAGGTAATTGAGGACCCAAGATTGTTGGGGCAATTAGCTGACCTTGTAAAATAGTAATAAGCAGGCATATACCATGGAATGAAGGCTATTGCTGGCAATTGGGTTGTGCTCCAAAAATTGTGTCCGCCCTGAGTCTTTGGAGAAGGGCATAATAAATGTAATTAAAAAAAAAAAAAAGGGAAAACAGCCACTATCACACACTTCTCCCAGAAGAATGAAGCTGAAGACACCAGCCTGAAGATGATGGATGAGATTTCGTCGAAACATTGCCAAGGACTCAATTTACATGGGACAAGACCCAAATACACCAAGACCTACATACCTTTAACCTCCTGATGTATTGTGTTGCAGCACAGACAACGACCCAGGAGATTACAGCACCACACCCAGGACATCACAACAATAGAACTCAGAAGGTCATCACACAGCCCATTACCCAGGTCGTTACAACACAAAAGGCTGAGAGACACACCTCCAGCACCTCAGCCACACAGGGTCTCAGGAAAAAGCCATCCAATCTGCATACATCAACTCCACAAACCAATCAAAAAGTAACAACACATCCAACTCTAGAGTTTAAAAGGGAAAAACAGCCACGATCACACACTTCTCCCAGGAGAACGAAGCTGAAGACACCAGCCTGAAGATGACGGATGAGATTTCGTCAAACGTTGCCAAGGTATTCTCAACCTTACGGGACAAGACCCAATACACCAAGACCTACATACCTTTACCCGTGAAAATCTACGAAAACATATATATATATATATATAGTATTTTCACCTTTGCGTCGTGTTTATTGACCAGCAAGAATGGCCAGCATGATTGCCATTTCTAAGAAATAAAAAGAACTATTTCCTCTCATCTTTTAGGATTCTTGGAAGAAAGAAGCTATGTTCTTTCAAGACCATAAAGTATTGAACCATGTTGAACTTAATTAATTGGTTTCTAAGTTCACATGACGTTATGAATCCAAAAGTAAATACACATTTTGGGTTGTGCAATAACACAGGCTAAAATGGGATTGGCTTTTTTATAGCTCATAATGCTGCTGTGCAAATATAGGCACAATTGCAAGACCCCATTCTCTTAGTCCACCTATTTTATTTAGGATAGAACAAGAAGAGCAGCCTATTAGCATAGAGTTGGCACAAATCCAAAACACAAAGGACAAGGGCATCCATGGGTACCTTTCTAATTGCAAATGTCTTTTCTCCCCTCTGTGCTGGCCTGCAGATGTCTGGAGATTCAGATGACTGGTTTTCTCACAGATGGCTATTTTTGTCACATCTTAGATCACTGAATTTTTTTAAAAGAGAGAACAGTAGAGACAAAATTAAGTTATCATGACCTTCAGTCAGTTCTATCGCTTTTAGCAATAGAGTCTGATATTTTGGGATTATGTGGGAAATTAACCAACATGCAAACTGTAAACTTGACTCTGCTTAATTTTTTTTTGTAAAATAGAATTTTTATCAGGAAATAGAAGGTATATTATATACAGTACATTGGATCAATATATATGCAAATGTGGTATATATAGAAGGGCCATAGAAGACAAAGGAAAAACATGAAGATACCCATGTCCAAGAATCTTCCAGGGTATGTTCTTAAGCTAGGAGTAGTAAAAGTTTCACAATTCCATCTGCTGTATGTAAACAAAAAACTCAGCTCTGGCTAGATTGTCCCATTTCGTCTTAGTCTGTAAAAAATTCTTTTCCCTTGCCACTGCTATCTTGGAACTATGGGAGAATGGGTTTAAGTTGTCTAGAGGCTGCTGAGGGATATTATATTGTAAAAAGCATAAATTCAAGTCTTGTCTACAATAATGTTTTTGTTTCAGTCTCTGAGAGAATATTCATATTTTGTATGCTTGCAGGCCCCAGCAGATGTTGTGGAATAAACATAATTGTTCTGACATAGTTCAATTATAGGTAATCCTGAATTAGCCACCACAATGAGAACTGGTAACTAGATCGCCAAGTGATATGGTTGCTAAGTGAAAAATCCCATGACTGCGATTTTATTTCAGCTTTCCTTTTCTCCCACTCTTTAGAATGCTCACTCCAGTACAGGGATAATAACAAGAAGGGAAGTCATGTTTTTATTTACATTCACTGAAGAGAAAGAAATTACAAGAGAATAAGCATGTACAGAATGGGGAATACACATTGAAGGGAATGCATGAGTTGCTTAGGAGGGGAAACAAACCTGTTGGTGTGAAAATGTTTAAAGTCTGTCAGTTACAGGCAGCAGCTACAAGCCACCTAATTAAGGACAGAATGCTGAGCTTGTTATCTTATGATGCCTGTGGGAGACATGGTACATTGTTGAGATTGTTTAAGCAATCTCTATGCATTACAAGTAAACAAAAAAGTAAGTCAGGTTAACAATGCATACTAACTGACTGTAATGGTAAACACATGACAGAGAGAGGGGGAGGAGGGAGGGAGAGTGAGGGGGGGAGATGCCGTGAAAGCTGCAAAAACAAGCACTGGTTGCAAAGTTACTTTTTATTATTGACATAACCTCAAACAGTCACTGCCTGAGGCAATCACTAAGCAAGTTCTATCTCTACAATTATTTTTGATCTCAGCTTGTTAGGTTACTAAAGTACAGTACATTAATTTTAATATTTAATATAAGAAATACTGTTTCACTTGTAGAAGTGAATGGAGATATATGAATTTCACTTATAGAAGTGAATGGATATAAATATATGACACTTCATATGTTATATGATGTTTGCCATCTTCCTTGACCATGATTCATACTAGCTGGAGATGATAAGCAATTGGGGACTAACCATTTCTGGAAGATTACAGATTTCAGCTGTGACTTGTAATATTGTTTATAAATAACAAGTCTTGGTGCATTTTAAACTTTCCCTGTTGCTTCACTTTCTATAGAAGTGAAACAAAAATATCAGTTCTCCTTCATGCTTAGAATATATTGGCTGAGCTTATATACAGTACAATATGAATAAGTATAATAGAATTTTACAATTTTGTTTCAAAACACAGTGTTTGCACTAGCTTGGTTCACTATTTCTGGATATTTAATGGATGCTTTTTTTAAAGAAAATCTGTCATTATTCACTTCATATATTTAAGAAAAGACTTAAAACAGGAAACTGGTGTAATGTCAGCATTTGCTTTGATTTTTTTCTTAGCTTTGACCTGTAGGCTAAGATGGTCTTGCTTAGATTACTATTTCATCTCATCTTCTGAATTTACTCTTACACACCCCACTTCCTGCGTATATGGCCATTGAAATAGATCATTTTGCTAATGTGGCTATAACATGAGTTCAGTCAACCAAACAACCTTCCATTCTATTTTGATTCTACATTAATCTTGAATCCTTCCAGTATTCGTTCTTTTTTTTATTTCACTTTTTGTTACTGCTTCTGACATCATATCCTGAGTAGTACATTGGTTTAACAGCAAAGCTAGATCTTCTCAGCATGCAGTGCAAGAAGATGTTTAAAATGGATTTCAGTTTTTCATTTTCCCTGCCATGCATGTTGATGATCCTGACCATTATTAGTGGTAAGTCAAACTTTATTTTATAAAATTAGCATGATGCCTGGCTGAATGGAAATGGTGCTTTTGTACAGACCCTTATCCCTTTTTTAAAGGTGTCAATAAATCTCAGCAAAATCTTGGTGTCATCATCATCAAAGCACAAAAAGGGGTAATTAAGTCTATTTTTTTGAACTACATTTATCATGTCTTTTTGCTTACTGCATTTATAATAAAAATAAAACTGAGTGAAGGGTTTGCACATAATTCAGTGGGTAAAATGGGAAGTTAAACACCAATAATTCTTAGGCTTCCTTTTTTCTTAATATGTTCTTGAGTAAATGATTCAATATGCTAAAAAAAATCATCACAAATCACTTAGGTCAGTTGTATATAGTTTTGAAAATAGATTTCAAGATTTTATCATACTGATTTTTTTTATTTGAAACACCAAATCCATTTACATGTTCATTCATGATTCCAGAATCAGTGAATATATATTATAAAGAATATTACAAATTCAGATACATATGTACTGGTCATGTCCTTTTTTATATTTTTATTAAATAATGGAAGTTATTTCTCTTACTGGTTTATTATATGTGTGTTAGTGTAGAATTGTGAACAAACATTTCCTAATTTTTGAAGCCACTGAATCAACCAATATAAGTATATACACCTGTATTCATTATAAATGACAATATAAGGCATATTTAATTATGCAGACAAATAATATATTTAAAATTTTAAATATTTACTCAAGTAAGAGTGATATATAAGTTTTAGTTTTGTTTTAGTAACGTGTTAGCAAGTATTCTCATTTAAATTTGAGATCTGTGGACTCATCTGCTTTATTTTATTCAAATTTTCAGATAGAAAGATAGATACTATAGATGAATAAATATAGAATAGGATTTACTCTCAACTATGATCACATCAAATTGAGCTTTATAAGTAAACCAACCACGTAATTATAGCATTTGTGAAGTTCCTTAAACAGTTACCTGCTGTTTCTCTGGACTTTGATGAGGTAAACATGTGAGCTAAGAAAAGCAATATGAAGACACTTTAAAACTGTTCCAAAAATAATAAGGCTCTTTTATATTAGCAATCACAATGATACTTCTTTTCTCCACTGCCAATTTGTATGATATAAAGACAGATAAATTGTATTTTTTTTGTAGCAAGCTTAAGACCTCAGGATATCCTCGACTATCTGGGATTATCCTTTGATGTTGATAGCTTTAACCTATCAGGATTTTAACTACGGTATATAATGTGACTTTAGTTTTGATGACCATTTGTTTTGGAATGATTATAGAACCCAAGCAGCAGAGAAGATGTTTTAATGGAATACTTTGGCTAACTAAGAACTGATACTTTAATTCAATTGGTTGTGAATACAGTAGTTGACTGAAAGATATTGACAGATTATGTGTTGAGTATGATTTACCTACAATATTTGCTTGAGAATTAGATTAAAATAGATTATGTATATATTTCATTAATATGTGTGTCTGTGTGTCTGGGTGTCTCTGGATGTATTATATGAATTGTGAAGTGAAAAATGAAGATTTTGAGGTCTAAGTGAAAAAATAAGAAGATTTTGAGGTCTAAGCATCAATAAATATTATTATTTAAAACCATAAGGCATATACTATTTCTATTGCTATATTATTGTACCTCTCAAAGTAAAAAAAAGTAAGTTTAAAAAAGGTCGGAAATTAATATTTTATGGAATTTGTTTGCCCCCCATCTCGATTTGAAGTGAATCTGGGTGGATTGAATCTGGGTGGATTACAATATTAAAAGCAATAAATCCTTACAAGATAAATATTTCTAAGAACAATAAAAATACAATTACAATCCAAAATAAAGGATTCCACAAAAGCTGGGAGAGAGCAGGATGCATGGGAGGAGCGGTGTTGGGATCTTCTCTTAAATCATCAACCACCTCCAGTGATACTCCCTGTTGGTACCCCAAGACAGCTAGCAGAGTCAGGTCTTCAGAACCTCATGGATGGTCACAAAGGTTGGAGCCAATCTTACCTCATGAGCCAAGATGTTCCAAAGGGCAAAGAAGGCTCTTCTGCACCCAGCCAAAATTCCCCAACAGACCCCCTCTGTCAGCATGGGTGGGGTCAATCCATTGGGTCAGACGGTTTCTTAAGTAAGCTGGACTCATGTGATGCAGAGCTTTAAAAGTAATAATCAATGGCATAACATGGGCCACCCTAGAGCCCCCAAGAACAGTCTGCACCACTACACTCTGCACCAGTTGTAACTTCCAAACGCTCTTCAAGGCTAGCCCCATGTAGAGCGCATTGCTGTAGTCCAAACATGAGAATGTGAAATGATCACATTCTTGATCTTTTCAAGAATGAAATGATCTTGAGTGAAAAATCTTTGTTCTAAAAATGAGCAGATGAAACAAAATTGTGATATATGAGAACCAATTTGGAATAGTGGTTAAGATACCAAACTAGAAAGCAGGAGACTATAAGTTCAAGTTCCACTTAGCCATAAAAGCCAGTTGGGTTATTTTGGGACAGTCTTTCTCAATCCAACCTACCTCACTGGGTTTTGTTATGGGGAAAATAGGAAGAGGAAGGTGCGTTGGATGTTTGCCGCTTTGAGTTATTTATAAAAATAATAAAGGTGGGATACAAATAAATAAGTAAGTAAACCAACCAACCAATCAATCATATTTAAGCATACATTATTGTAGGACTGAATTAATATTATATTATTGTCTATGGTTATTAGATGAATCTTTTTGTAAGTTGTTTCTTTAATCATATTATATTATTTTAATCATTATAACATTTATATTATATTCACTATTTTTTATGTTGGTGATGTAGACTCAGCCTTCCATCCTTCCTAGGTGGGTAAAATGAGGACCCAAAGTGTGGGGACAATATGCTGATTCGATAAACCGCTTAGAGAGGGCTGTAAAGCACTATAAAGTGGTATATAAGTCTAAGTGCTATTGCTATTTTTTCTTGCCTTTCATTTTCATTCCCAAATGCAATACCACTCTTTCAGTCAGTCAATTAATATACTTGTCTCTATACCAAGGTTTTCTCTGTGTTACCATTATAAAGCCAGATACATATAAAATCCACTGTACCATAATAGTTCAATAATGAATGGGTTTTGTTTTGTTTTTATAATAGGCAAGAGTTGTGTTGCCAATAATTTAACTTCTCAGAATAATATCTCAGAAATACAAGTATCACAGTACGATCAGTCAGGGAAAGGAGACACAAACTGTGTACACCCCTGCGACAAAGTGATATGTTTGAAGGATGATGAAAGAAAGTGCCTTGGAAATGAGACTTCCTTTCTTTGTGTATGTGGTAAGTATTTTGATTTTGGGGTCAACAATGGCAAAATATAAGAACTTCATTGCAATTCCTAATGCATTATATGTATTGATGTCTTAAATTTGTTTACTTCAGTTAAGCATCTAATCTTAAGCCGTGGTCTGCAGTTAAATGAACCTGAGTTTAACACAGTGGAGCCTAAAGGCCATAGCACACAGAACGTATTTTGTATTCAACTGACATTCATCATCACCTCAGGTGGCACATTATTATGATCATCAGTCACAACTTCAACTATCTTTATGTTCACCTACCAGATGCCATATAGACATACTAAATAATGATTGGAGTGTATTACTGACATTTCACATTATTGGTTTTACCATGAACCTAAAATAATTTTGACTGAAATTAAAAATATATAACTCATCCTAGAACAATTATGGGTGTTTGTCATCTTAGTCACTAACAAAGAACAGAAATGTTTTAGTCATTTTGCATTACAACAAAAAAATTGACAGTGAGACAAAGGAAAATGAACATAAATGAATGAATGAATGAATGCATGAATAAATAAATAAATAAAATATTTTTTTTGCACAAATCAACAGATTTAGAACAATGAAAATGCTGTTTACTCATGATGAATTTATGAGCGCACTATTTCTCTTCCAACTTTCTGAATACATAGGTCCAGCCCTGGATTATTAAAAATGATGATGCTTCTTTCTTTAATTCAAGTATCACCCCCATAAAAATGCAGTCTTCTTTCTCTAATCACACATTTGTATTTTTCAATGTTTTCTGTTTTTATTTTTATTTTGTGCAGGAATAGGTATAGAACAAAGGCCCATCTTATTTACTAAACAAAACTAACCCTGTACAAGAGTCTTTTTGTCAAAAGTATTCCTATGACAAGCATGTCAAAGAAGTATTTGAACAAATTCCTCAGGCATCTGGGAAACAGGCTGTGAAAAGAGGGAGCTTTTTATTCAAAACACCTTCTCTTCTGTTTCTGCTTACGTAGTTAAAAATCCCCATGCCATACCTTTGATTATTATATTTGAATGATGGGGTTCATTTTTTATGTCTCTCTAATCTTGGCAATAATATTTTTATCCATTTTATCTATAAAAATTTTATATACATTTTCTCATAATGTTGCCTTTATTCATTGTGAGCCCATATCAATGCAGTTCAATTCATCTTTAGTTTATCGTGGATTTCTTTCTGTCCTGGCACAATTTCTGCCCTGCACACAATCCAGTACATCTCATTTGAGTATGTGGTTGATGGAAGAGTTAGGGTGATCTGTCCAGCTGTCCTTGGCCACTTCAAGCTGCTGCAGTCAACAAACCCTTCTGTGCAGTTGCTGGCCATTGCCTTCTATGCTCACTTGGGCTTCAGAACTGGCTTCTGAACCATCCACCTACAGTATGTAATGCCTGCCCAGGCTTCTTATATACATAGATTTAGTGCTGTTTTGAGAAAGTTCTACACCTGAGCTGAGCAAAAATCAGTTTAAACCAGGAAAGGCAGCTGGGTTCTATCACGAATGAGTGCTTTAGTTTTTGTATTACTTCTGTTGACAAGGTGTTTCCTGTGGCCATGCTTTTACTGTATTTATTATTTTGCTGGCGTGTGTCTGTTTTGTGTCAATTTAACCTGCTATTTCCAAATGCAGGTTGGAAATTTGCTGGTAGGAAAAGTCATTTGCTGGCAGCCCTGCCACTCTCTGGCAATCAAGAATAGAATTCCCTCATTATTGATCTTTTCCTCCTGCTTTAGCACATGCTTACCTTTATGTCTGTTGACTCTGTTGACAGTCACAGGCATGAAGGAGGCAGGAAGGAACATCCAGAGGCATCTCACAAGACTTCATCCTTGTCTTTGACCTGTCTGTCAGGCTATTTCTGAACATGGGTCTATTGCTTTTTTTTTTTTTGAAGAACTGCTAACTTGTGTCCAAAAATAGCCTGGCTGACAAGTCAGAGATGCAGAGAACAGATGCAGGCGAAGTAGGTGGAGTATCACACACTCTTCAGTTTTCTCAACAGTGTCATCCTTGTAATACTCAGTTCTCCACAAAAGTGGCCAGGGGAAAGCATAAAAACCAGCTTCCACACCACCTCTCATTCCCCATCTCCATTCAAATCTTTTTCAGTACCTCATTTTATTTGTTTTCAGTGGGAGGCAACACTGGTCACTTAATTTAAAAATGAATGAAATGGTGTTTAGGAGCCATAGCTGTGGCTTCAAGTGAGCCAGGATGAGATGGGAAATTCTCATCAACTAGAAACTCCTTATATCACAGATCAAATAAAATGCTGCAGAATTGTTCTGAATTTGGTAGAGCTGAAGAAACCCACGACTAGGAGAATGTTCAGTGTGGAGGGAACCTTATCACTCTTCCCTTCAGTGTTAATATATGAGCTGTGGCCAGTTCAGGAATGTCACGGATATAATTTTAGGCATAAGTATTCTTTAAAAAACTCAATTCCATTTTGTGTATTATGCCATTTGGCTGAGGTTCAACTACCACTAATTTATAACGGCAATTGAGATTTGAATTTCCATCCTAAACAACATGTGATATTGTGGGATTATGCAGCAGTCCTGGTTGATTTTGTTATGCAAAGACCACGTAGCTCATTAAATGTAGCCACAACACAACTTCTGACTTCCTGCCAGCTTCCCCATTTAAAAAAAAATCATATTTATATCCCGCCCTTCTCCGGAGACTCAAGGCAGCTTACAATTTTTGGGATACAACCCAATGCGCTCAGCAATAGCCTTCCTTCCATTGTATATGCCTGCTTATTACTAAGCGGCATTTTTACAAAGTCAGCTTATTGCCCCCAACAATCTTGGGTCCTCAATTTACCTACTCCGAGAGGATGGAAGGCTGAGTCAACCTTGAGCCTGGTGGGATTTGAGCCTGCAATAATTACAGGCAGCTGGAACTAAGTGCTAGGCTATTAACAGCCTGCACCACCAAGGCCCTTGTATTGAATTTGTATTGAATTTGCTTGTGGAAAGGCAGCAGAAAACATAGGAAATTGCAATCACATGACCACAGCTTGCTGCAATGTTGCAGTTGTGAGAGGTGACTGCAGAGACACTGATAGCTGAAAATATGGGGACTGGTCACATATCACATATTCAGGGCAGTCATAACCTTGAAAGTTGTTGTATCTAACCCAGGGGCTACATGTCTTATACCTTCATTGCAGTGTCATTTCACATTTAACTAAATATTATGGAAATATTTGGAAATATTGTATTATCACATGATTTATTTTATAAAGTTCCTAGACTTCATTTTTTTTCCTGAATAACTTGTGTAGAAAGAAATATTTTATAGGTTATTTCCAGGAGACATAGAATAGGAAAAATCTTTTTTCCCCAGGAGAATAGGAAAAATCTATGGGAATTTACCAAGTAGTGTGTGCAATTGTATTTTTTCTAATGGAAAAAGTTGATAGAAGTTTTGTGAAAAGCATAGTAATTTGGTGTTGAGTGATTTTGAATAGATATTACCACACATCAGGAGGTATACCAGATGTTAGCGAGTCACTGTACACCTTTTAGATATAAAAATGAAACATGATAAGGTTTTTGTTGGAATATAAGCTTGTTATTTGTAAAACTACCCAGGTCAAAGTTCTGATATATTTTCCTATGAACATATAACCAGATTCCTACTTATTTTATTATATTTTATTTTCTATATTTGACACAACATTATTGTCATAACCTATTTAATTCTTGTCTCCCTCTGATTGTTGATATCTCACCATTTAGATCTGCTTCCAGCCGTTCACATTCGTTGTCTGGCTAATGGAAAAATCAGTCTGTCCTGTGAAACAGGTGGCCAGTTCAATGATAATGTTCATTGGACTCTGAATGGAAATCCTGTAAGTGATGCCTGTATCACGGATAATGGCACTAAAATTATTTTGGAAAAAGGTAAACGTGGCAAGTATGTTTGCCAAAGAGGAAATCACTGTAAGAGTTCTCCTGTTGAAATGACATGTGAGAATGGTAAGTTATATTTTATCTAACTTTACTTATTGGAGTTCTAAATGTTTTATGGATAAACTAGTTCTACACCCGTGGTTTGGTATGAAGCTATGTGATCGGGCTTAGTTTTTGGGGAGGAAAATAAGAGGAAAAATTGTGCCTCTGCCTACCAGCATCCATCAGTATTCATCTGGCTAGCGTCGTGTCAGTGTGTGAGAGAGTTGAGGGCTGTTTGGAAACTGAAGCAGTATTTGCTGTGTGAGCAAGAAGAGACAGCAAGGAGCCTGGGAGTGGCTTAGCTCAATTGTTCTGTACTAAAGCTGCTTGGTGCTGTGAAAGTAAAGCTGAAACTGAAACTCCTCTCCTTTGCTTGTGTTTTGCATTTGGAACAGATTTCTTTTCAGGTGGGGAGGGGGAGTAGAACTCCTTAGCATCAAAACATGTTAATAATAATATACAAATACCAATGCTCTGATAGTCATTTTGAAAAATCCTTTCTTAGTGAGCACCTAGAAGCCAAGAGAAACATATGTGCCAAATTTCAAGTTTGTAGGTTTACGGTTCTGGATAGTAGTGGGTTCAAATTTTTTTACTATTGATTTTGTGGGCATGGCAGGGGAAGGGTACTGTAAAATCTCCAGTCAGAGGTGGTATTTGCCAGGTCTCTGAACTACTCAAAATTTCTGCTACCAGTTCTCCAGAACTGGTCAGAACTTGCTGAATACCACCTCTGGTTCTGGAGATTTTGTGATGATGCATCAGTGGTATTTCGCTTTTATATAGAGAGATATATAGATAAGCAGATTGTACTCCCCTATGTATCCTTCATTTAATCTGGCCAGCTGAAAATTGTTTATTTCTATCAAATCATTTTCCCTTTTCTCCTCATTAGTGTGAGACTATAGCTCTTGTTTTGGTAGTGTAGATGATAAGGCGAACTCCTTCCTTTTTCTCATATTTTGATCTTCCTGATTATTTTAGCAAATACCATTTCAGTGAAAACACCAAGCAGCACAAGTGATGAAATGGTAGTATTTGTGATTGACAGGGAACAATTGTTTTAATATAAGCATCAGGGGAAGAAAAAATATATACACAAATATATTCAACGCTGATGCAAATTAAATGCACCCATTAGATGTGATTATGCCAGAATGAGGATCTAATCTCATCACCAGCAATCTGTCCCCATCCTGGGTTTTCTAAACTCAAAATCCTCTAGCATGTAGTTCCTATGAAGTTCATCCTTTATTCCAAACTTAACACTGAATCTGGCTACTGTAGTTTCTGCATCTGCATTTATTTTCCTGAGTCCTAGTTTGGATGTAAGAAAAAAGAGAGTCAAAGAGAGATAAAGAAATACTACATCAATGGCTCTTTGGATCTGATTTGGATATGAGCATAGGTGACATTAGGTGTCATGGTCCTCAAATGCACAGAAACACCAGAGATCTGTATTCTCAAAATATTATAGAGCAATAGCTATGCACACACTTTGCATATGGAAGGCCTCAGGTTTAATCTCTGAGAACTTTAAGAAAAGCTGGAGGAAAAAGATCTAAGACAGGAATTGGTCAACTGATGTAGATTAAGCAAGCCAGCTAGATCAAAGGTCTTGTTTAGTATAAGGCAACTTTCTGTATTCTTATATCAGAATACATATTACAACACTTGAAAATTATGGATAGTTGAAAAGATAATAATTATGTATAATTCAGGCAAAATAATTGGCTTTTCGTTGGTATACTCTAGACAAAATTATCTAAAGAAATACAATAGTTAACAATGCCCATGCTCCATTCCCCCCCAAAAAACCATCTCTAGATATAGCATGTGAACTCACTGATTGCTTTGAAACTACATTTTTCAACAACTATAATAGAAAGTAAAATACCTGGCTGTTAATGCATATACACAAACAAAGTAAGTCTGGAGTGGTCTAATGGTTATGTTAGTGGGCTAGAAATGGAGAATCTGTGAGTTCTAGTCCTGCCTTAGGCACCAAAGCCTGTCTTTGGGCCATTCCCACTCTCCCAGCCCAACCTACATCACAGGGTTGTTGTAGTACAGAAAATAGGAAGAAGAAGGAAGAAGGACTATTATCCATGTTCACCATCTTATGTGTAAAAATTGTTAAGGATGGATAAAAACAAAATAAAGAAACTGTATTTTATAGTACAGTTACATTATTCATCCTTATCCTAATGTCACTTCTGTATTCAGATTGGCCTATATTTGAACTAACATTAAGCAATTCCTATAGTTTATGCTGTATCACTATTGCAAGGTGCAAAAAAGCATAAATAATTATCTCTGAGGGGATTGTGCAGCTGTTACTGAATCATAAATATCAAAGCAAATCAACTATTTGCAGATAGCAGCTCTGACAACACACTGACAGAGATTAATCTAAATAATTAAGAGGATCAATGAATTAATAATAACTTTATGCTTAATTGTTTACATTATTAAACTTTTATTAGTCTTTTATAGGATGTAAACATTAAAGTAGAAAATATTTTGTCTAAATATGTTTCTGCAACTGCTAATATTGGCAGATATTTTATAAAAATAGTATGTTAAAGTCAATGAAATTGTATTAGCCTACTAAAGAAAATAGTCTGCCCTAATGCATACAAGCACACACACACACACATTCTTCCTACTGTTAATCTTAGAAGACAAAGTTTATATCATGACCGCAAGTTTCCTCTAGCCTTCTGTCTCAGCTCCCAGTGGACTGCCTTGCCAGAGGAGTGACAGATCATTCCTACCTGATTACTTGCCAAGAGTTTCTTGTTCAAATTAAGAAGTTTCCTTTTCCTCCCTTTTTAATGAACCAAAAGTGACACTAAGATTATATTGAGAAACCAACTGACTCATAGTTACATTAGCCATTTTTTTCTCAATCCAATTATTATAGATTCACACAACACACTGAAATGGTTTTAGACAGCATGCTAAATTGGAAAATTGGTGTGAAAGCAGGGGTTCAGTGAGCTGAAAGAGAGTCTAATTGGGCCTTTGTGTCTAATTCAGTGGAAGATACTGGTGCAACATTTTCTAACCTTCAAGTAGCAGCTTCTGTGGGAAAAAAATACTCCAAACTGCTGCAGAAAAGGAAAATTTTATAGTAACAGATAACAGATAATCAGAGTTGGAAGGGGCCTTATAGGTCCTCTAGTCCAACCCCCCGCACAAGTGGGAGACCCTGCACCATTTCTGACAAATGGCAGTCCAATCTCTTCTTGAAGGTCTCAAGTGATGGTGCTCCCACAACTTCCGAGGGCAAGCTGTTCCATTGGTTGGTTGTTCTTACTGTCAGAAAGTTTCTCCTTATTTCCAGGTTAAATTTCTCCTTGTTCAGTTTTGTTGGAAATGACTCCAAATAACAAAAACTTGGATTGGTGAAAACACAGAGATTTTATTTGTTAAAAATAAATAAGCTGTTTACAAAGAGCGGTAGGACCTTAGGTTATCTCAACATGAGGTTTGAGCTAAGAATCACACCTTAAGATTTCAATACATTACATTTTATAGTTTTTCTATCCCGATGCCCCCATACCCCTCCTACATCAACCCAGTGACCGAGCACAGCTAATGTGAAATGCCTTATGGAGACAACATCATCTCCAACACCTCCCAATGACCACCCATCACATATTTTACCAACATGGCTTTTTCTTATCTTACTTGGCATTAAGGAATATCCCTTCAGCAGGGCCTCTTTCTAATGGTCTAAGAACAAAGAAATATCTATTCCTAACACCACACTTGTTACATATTAATGTTACATTCAGCACATCTTCTTTTCTAGCCATCTTAGAATAACATAATGATTATATGTATCTCTAACATATTCACCTATGCAAGGTAAAAGTCTGGTTATAACTTAAAATCACAATGTGCCAAGATTAAACTTAAGCAGATGCTTTGAAAAACAAAATCTAACTTCAATTGTTCAAGGAAGTTAGGGTAATGTTTATCTTCTCCTATTGTCCTCCTAATTGATCACTTTGGTCTTTTGTTATGTCAAATGTGAATGTGAATTGCCTTGATAGTTTGAGATATGTACCAATTCCTGGAAGAAATAGGGGTGGCATTATTTGATACAGGAGGATGTAATTGATTGCAGGTACATATTTTAACAATGAGTAAATGCATTAGAAAATATATTTACAGCAGGATTACATCAAGATAGCAAATATCTATAGAGCAACTGTCTTCTTAATGCTATAGTATACTATTCTATTCACCTACATTTTATTTTCGAATTTGCTTATTTCTAACAGTTTTCATCCATTATTCCTTGTCTGGCCTTCGGGTGCTTTAGAAAATAGCTTGAATCCTTCGTCTCTGTGGCAGCCCCTCAAATATTGGAAGACTGCTATCATGTCTCCCCTGGTCCTTCTCATGTCTTTCCATGTACAGCAGATTGTAATCAAGCCATGTTATGTTATTTTCATTTATTACTATAAATAAAATTACCATAAATTATTGCAAATAGAAAGAGAAAGAAAAGAAAGAAAAACCCGTAAAAGGACAACTCTTATAAATAAAATAAAATTAGTCCTATGGATTAAGCATATAAATTAAAATATGCAATCCAAATCTCTAAAAAAATCGTGCAGGTAGATTTCAAGCAGTTCAATGCTTACTCAGCTATATAAAAAGTTAGCTTGTTTATTTATTTAATTTGTTTACTGTCTGACTTTCTACATCTCTGGGTGGCTCACAAAAGCAAACTTTAAAAAAATACAGTAAAATACAAACATAAAGAAGAAACCATAGCAAAGAGGACACAAACCAGACAGGGTTGGAATATTCCTCCCCAAAGAATCTGGAAGAGGGCAATCACAAAAGGTTTATTCATTTTTATCATTCTCTAGTTGGTTTCCAAACAATTCACATATAATGCAAAAACACAGAAAAAAAGCAGTGAATTTCGGAATAAAATTAACATGTGAAATAAAGGGAGTTGCTATAACACATGATTATATTATAATAAATATATATTTGTTGCCTGCACTTCACAGTGATAGATTTTCATTTAATTTATTTAAATTATTTTTTATAAAAATTTGTTTTGAATATAATAGCACCTATTTAGGAGGAAATTGATAAATTTGACTACATTGTCAGTCCCCTCTTTTTCTGAATAAGTATTTTATAGTCCAGAATTCTCTTTGTAAAACTAATTAAAAAAACTTGGTCTGTGTATATTAATTCATATATTTTATTCTGGCTTCTAGTTGTTAAATCATCACCCAGAATCCTTCTTTGAGAGAGATGGTTGGTTCAGAAATGTGAAAAATAACATAAAATAATAAAATAAAATAATAAATAAACTGACTTCAATGTTGTGGAATTAGACATGAATAGATACATAGCACTAGTTTCATTTAAGGCATAAGAGACATATGCTTTGTGAATCTTTTTCATTTTATCATATTTTGGTGTATATATTTAAACATTAAAAAATAAAACTCTGCCTTTTTTAATGTCAAGATGCGTCTGACATCAGCTCTAGTTCTGATGGGGTTTAAGCACTGATTTCTTTGACTTTGTCAACTGCTGAAGGCCATCTCTTTCTTTCTACCAGGGGATCTGCTGCAGCATCCATTCTTCCTGTATGTACTAATAGCCTGTGGAGGTGGAGCAGTCTTACTAGCCGTCACAGCCTCATTGATCACATGCTGCTGCATGAAAACCAAGCACAACTTTGTTCGAGTGCCTGTGGGTGAGTATTGCCTTTTCTCTTTGGTGTAGTGTCTCATAATGCAGCCCATCTATGCTTACTTAACAAGTATTTAAGAAGAAAATCAGAAAAAAGACAATAGAGGGAAAGAGTTTTTTCCATTTATATTTATTATTAAGAACTTGCTTTAGGTGAATTGGCAAATAATTAGCAGATATTTTTGTGGAAGACACCTCTGTTTTTGGCAAATGCTGCTGAACACATGTTGTTTACCTTCTCAGGCCACTTACCAAGCTGAGTATTGTAAGCATAGCACCCTCCACAGCATTCACCAAAGGATGACCTTCACCAAAGCAGTTGACAAGTAGTCTGGAAGAGGCTCCAGGCTGTGCAGTCTCAGTGTGCCCATATTTGCCAAAGTTGCTCAGACTTTGCCCAGAAGATCCCTAGCAACACATGTTAAGACCCCTAGCAACACATGCTTTTGACTGTGAATCACATAATGGTGGTAAAAGTCATTCATTGTTGATGGATCTTGGTTAGCTTCATAGAACAAGCATTCTTGTCCAAGGACACTCAGGACCTTTTGCTAAAAATAGAGGGAAAAAATCTTCTCAACTCTCTTCTGTGATGTAGCATAATGATATGGGAAAAGCATAGATGGGCTCTGAAACAGAGTGATGTGTAAGAGTATAGTCACACTGTTTCACTCTTAGAAGCAGAGACACTATTTTGCTTCACAAAACAGCTCTGGGGATATTCATTTGAATCTTCATCAGCTCAAAACATCCCTCAAAGCTTCACCAAATCCTAATATATAAAATACATACAGATCTTGATGTTATAAGCCATAAGGGTTACCTTGCAGAGTAATAGACGGCAAACAAAAGAAATAAATAAGACAACAATATGACGGTCATAAAGCCCATTAGGGCTTCTTTCCAGGTAAGAAGGGTATAGGACCAAACTATATCTCTGTTCCACATTAAAATGAAAGAACACACATGAATTGCAATGTTCAAGTTTTGACTGTGCTTTTCTACAGAAGACGAAAAGGATGAGGGCATAACCATGTCTGCCATTTCTAGTGAAAGACCAAATCCTCCTCCTAATGGAGACCATTGTGAAGTTACAAATGTCCTTGTTGATAGTACCCCCAACACTAGTAAGTACAGAGACATGAGTGTTGTTATTATACAACAGAAAGTAAATGTATCTGTGTTGTTCTAAAAGCTGTTTTCCCTATTTCCCTATTATCTACTTTGGCATGGAGATGAACTACATCTCTTTCCAGTATTTTTTGAAGTAAGCCATCTTTT
This sequence comes from Naja naja, assembly GCA_009733165.1. Classification (NCBI taxonomy): domain Eukaryota; kingdom Metazoa; phylum Chordata; class Lepidosauria; order Squamata; family Elapidae; genus Naja; species Naja naja. The sequence continues at coordinate 21,679,444 of CM019152.1, read as the reverse complement.
GCACATATTGCAAATGCAATAAGAAATCTTGGAACAGTTTCTATGTAGCGATTATTCTATTTGTACATTATTCTATTTGTATTGTTTTAAGCAATTGTTTATATAAAGCATACTTGCTAAAATGGATATTGTATCCCAGAATTCCTTGTCAAATGGGAATGTCTTGTGTCCTCACAACATCAGGTCAAGTAAAACTGATTTTCTTTGTCAATAAAAACAGTTATATATATCCTATGATTTCCTAAAGACTTCCTCAAATAAATGAAGCTTAAATAATCCATAAACAGCTTCACAGGAAATAAGTACATTTAAGTTCAACAATTTGGTTCTTGTGTTTTAATGTTAGTATCATTTACAAGAATGAAAAGCAAGATAAGATGAAGATTTGATTAAATATTTAAGCGAATGTACACAATGCTAAATTATATACTTTATGAATTTTTCTGAAACTCTTTTAAAGGTGCACAAATCTGTGAAACTTTCAAACCGGACCTCAAGGAGGATCCAAATCCTTCAGTGGGACCTGAGGTGAAATCAGAATGCAGAACAGAGGAGAAAGTGGGGACAGAAACAGAGTTCCAAGAGGACACAATTGACAATGCAGCTCAGGAAATTATAGACGACTGTTTTCCTGATCCTATTGATGCTTGATCCAATGTGCTCTTTTTGTCTTCTCCAAGTCTGGGGAACTGGGGCTTCTTCATTCCAAGCTTTCTCAGATTAGTATAATGTCATTTATAAATTACTTGCCTGGTAATACCATAAGCCTACAAGCCATTTAAAATCAGCCCCAAATGTGGTTTTCTGCTGTGTTCCTATTCCTAAGGGCATTTATAGAAATGATATAGATATGAGAAATCTAAGTATCAGATACCCTTCTCCGCAAATTGGAATAATTTCTCTTCCAAGTCAATGTTTGGCTTTCAATCTCCAAGATTCCTGTTTCATCTTAAGTAGACATACAAATGATGAAATTCTTTTGAAGAATTGTAGCTCTTTTTACACTGAAATCAGAATCAATAATTCTGTAGAAAATTTTAAGCTTCCCTGCTGACATGTTTAGCTGTTGCAGATTTTTGTGATTAAACATAATATCCATTTATTTCTATGCTAAGTGTTTACATGAACCAAAACTGGTTCTTGAACCATCAAATCCGGGGTTAGCAACAGGCACCTTAAGCTACACAGGATGTTCTCAAACTGCCTATGACATTTTGGGTCTTCTGCACCCTCTTTCAACAGCAGACCATACATTAATGTTTGGGATCCAGAGATTTGCCTCAGCCCATAATTTTCAAGAATCATCTGAATTACGAACAAAACCCCTTTCACCACATTTTTATAATGCTGAGAGTGACGATTCTAATCATATATTTCTCTTGGACATTTGAAGAGAATTATGCAAAAGTATTTTTATACATACTCTAGTTCTTCATGTGTGACTAACAGGTAGAGAATAACAGAGCATTTCCCTCATCACCATTTTTGCAGATGATATCATCTTAAGTCCAGTTTTTCAGCAACATTTTCATAATTTTGCTCATCTTTATTTAAGATGTGCTTTGTGCTTATTTTAAAAATAAAGAATAGGTATATTTTGAGTTTATCTGTCTTGTGAATCTTGTTGAATGTGAAAAAAGTTTATAGAAGGTGTCCTACTGTTGAACTTTGTGAACAAGTTTATATAAGAAGATAAGACTTCTAGTTACAATAGCTACTGGTACAAACAGCTTAAAAGAACTGTTTCTAAACTGTTTCTTCATGCTTCTAAAATCATCCTCCATTTTCTGAAGGACGAAACCAAGAGAAGTGATTGTCCCTATATTGTCTTGTGTATTTTCTGTAAATGTCAGATGAACCACTGTGAGAACTATAATGCTGAACATGCTTGGCTATTGGGTAAGTCAGCAACAATTTTATGCTGATCTTGCCATAAGGGAAAAAAAAAAGAATAAAGCTTTTATTTTTTTAAAATGACATAGGCCTTAATTTTATGAGAAATTGAATCTAAGACTTAAAACTCTTCCTTTCAGGGAAGAAAAACGTTCCAACAGCTTGGTTTGCTATCAAAAATAAATACAGTTTGCAGGAGTGTATACTATAACATGAATTGGATGTAGGTGTATCCAGTGCACTTAAAAAAAGAAAACAAGCAAACAATTTGGTGATGACAAATACAGCTTTGGCATCTGTTAAAACCACCATTTAAACTATCATACTCTGAAAGATTTTAAGAATAATAAACAAGAGGCAGAGATAAAGCTGTTTTTTCTTCTTCTACTTTATTGTCATCGAACCCTTGTTTATGCTTTTTCTTTTCAGAGAAACATGGTATATAAACATGGCATATAATAATAGTTACCTTGTTTGCAAAGTTTATTGACCACTTGCATATAGTTGCAATATTTTTTTTTCATCTTCCTAAAGGCTTTAAGGTAGATTTGTCCAGGCTCATTGGGAATTATACAATTTATTTTTTTATTTTATTTCATTTAATTAAACTTATGTGCCGCCCAACTCCCAAAGGACTCCGGGCGGCATATAAGTTTAATAAAATAAAATAAAATATGTTGCTAGTTGCGAAGTTGTGTCTGACCCATTGCAGCCCCATACAATTAATACAATTAAGTATTGTGTTACAATTAAGTATTAATACAATGTACATTAATACATTAATACAATGTATTAGTACTCTTAATACAATTAATACAATTAAGAGTAGCAATTAGGAAAAAGTATCTAAATCAAAATGAAAGTATTCTGGTGATAGGCATTTTTAGAGGAACCCTTTGGACAATAAAACAGACACTTCCTGCTTTTGAATGAGAAGCATCTTTACTACATCAGAGAAGATGCAAAGAAAACCAAGGCATGAGGTAGCTGTGCATATTCTGTTGAATAGCTAGAGTTTGCCGCTTTGCTTAATTTCACCCAACCCCACTTTATATTGCAATAATACAATGTCTGAAAAATAATTCACCTGTAATGCTTTGAGCTGTATTCACACTGTGGTGATTTTTTATGATGCTGTCCTTCACTAATAAAGAGGTTGTTTTATATACCTAGAACGAGGAGTTGGATTCTTTGTATTAACTGCTTATTCTTCAACATTGGCTAAAATTCTTACCTCGCAGCATATTCAGCAATCTTGACATTTTTCTAAACCAGGAGTCACCTTTATCCTCCAGCAACCCAAAGCTGGTTCTCTTGCCAGTCTAATTTAACTATTCCATTTCCCAGAGAAGAGAAAAAATCCTGAGGGTTATGTATAAACAACAATCCTATTCATACTTATTCCCTGTTATTATATGTGTGAACATTAAATTCTATCTTCCTCTGGAAACTCAGGATAGCATATATAAAACTCCTTCCACGAATTATTTTCATACAAATGTTACAAGGCAGGTTGAATTAAAAGAGTCTCGACATCACCCAGGGACTGGTGATGGACTTGAATTTGGATCCTTTCAGTCCTAGTCTTACCTTATCTACTCCACATTAACTTTCATTGTTAAGAACACTGGCACCAAATTTATTTTAAAATAAGGGGAGACACTGATATTTAATTCTTTGCTTCTTCACTTTAACTGGCAGCCTGGTACTACCTGCTCAATAAATGAATCAGAAGCTAAATGCATACATATAAAACTGATTGCACCATGATTAATCTTCAGGATTGGCCTCATGAAACAGCCTTAAGTTATCATTAACTGTACTAGTGTTAAAGCTTACACTATTCTACCACAGCTTCATAATGTTTAAAACTGTCCTGCTTTATCACTTCTTACTTTGAAGATGAAATCAGGTGATTGATTATGCATAATTGTAGATATAGGAATGGGACTTTGGAAAAGTGTAGGCATGCTCTCTTTCTTCTGCCTGTCCTGGCTTCTTCATGGTGGCAGCAGGCGCTTTGGTCCAGGTCACTGTGTAACTTTTTATAGGAAGGGGAACTGCCTATAATCTTGAAGAAGGCTGACCTATGCCCCATTCTGAAAATATAGTCTTTGATAACTAAACCCATTCTTCTACTTCAGCATCAATTTTGCTGAAGGACCAACATTTTTCTTAGATCTTAGCCAAGATGTTATTGCCTTTGTCTAGCTGGTTTTTGATAATTCACGTATTTTTGCATCCACTATCAAAACATAAATGAAGATAATCTTATTGCATGTAGAGTTGAATTAGCCATTATCATCTTGAGCCTATGCAATCTGGTTACCTGACAAAGGGATGAGCAAATGAAGTAAAAACTACAATCAAATTGGAGGTCTCTCTTCTTTGTAATGATCTACCTAATATTTTTACTATATATCTTTGACACAGTTATATGGAGATATAATCTCATGGCCCTGGTTAACAGTTTCTTCTTAGCCTTGATCTAAAATCTTAGATCCCAGCAGTTAGTCAGGTTAAGTTTCTAGCTCTGTAGACTTAGCTTGTAAAGGTTCTTAACCTTGTATGCAATGGCTCAGAGCTACCTTCTATTTTCTCATGAGAACTTACTTGGGTTTTTTTTAAGCTATAGCAGACATGATAGTAGGGGAGATAACATCCATTCTCAGTGCTAGTACATTTCTCATTAAAAAAAGGCAGGGAGAAGCATGGAAAATATGAGAAGTCTTCAAAGGATGAGAAGGTAAGAAAGATTATTTGGATGCACTTCAACAAAGATCCAAAGAAGTGGAGAGACACTGAAGGACTTAGCTTCAAGATAAAGATGACTTCTGTGGGAAGCTGTAATGAAAGGAAGTCAGTTTCCTAGTTTCCTGTCAATATCAGAGTGTTGCTAGTGCTAGTTATGGTGTTTAACCCTGTATTTTATTTTATTAAATTTATATCCTCTTCCAATCAGAATTGTCTCTTGGTGGTATACATACTAAAGCCAGAATTAACACATCTATTTATCCTGTAAAACAGGGGTGTCAAACTGGATTTCTTTGAGGGCCAGATCAGCACTGTAGTTCTCCTCTGTGAACTAGGGGTCATGGAATGTGTGTGTGTGTGGAGGAGATAGGACAGATGCTTCCTGCAGCATTTTGCCGGCCAAAATGGGGCATGGGGGAGAAATGTGCAGCCCTCTGAGCCTCGTTTTTGGTATCTATGGCCTCCTGCAGCACTTTGCTGGCTAAAAATGGGCTGTGAGGAGACTCCATGAGGTCTCCAAGTGGCCCATTTTTGGCCTCCCTGGGCTTCAGCAGCACTCTGCCAGCCAAAAACGGGCTGTGTTTTTGGCTGGCAGAGTGCTGCAGGAGGCCATGGAGGCCCAAAACAGGCTGCGGGGTAGCCGCATGCATCCTCCCATGGACCATTTTGGCCAGCCGTGGACTGGTCCTTTGATATTTCCAGGCCAGCCCTGTGAACCAGATTTAAACACCCCACAGGCCAGATCTGGTCCACGGGGCTTGAGTTTGACACCCCTAAGGTATTATGTAGAGACATGATTAACCTGCGGACCTGGCATGCATTACGGAAACCTGGTTGGGCCCGGAGGGGGGGTCCCTCTGTGTGATCTATGCCCTCCAGGTTTCCGTGTGCTGTACCGGTCTCGAGCCCAGGGAAGGGGTGGAGGGGTAGCTATAATTGTTAGAGAGACCTTGTTTCCAAGGGAGGTCACTGTCCCATGATATGGCGGGTGTGAGGCCCTCCTTGTGAGATTGGGCCCTGGAGATCGGTTGGGCTTGCTGCTAATGTACCTGTCCCCCAGCTGCGTGGCAGTGGCCCTGCCTGAGCTTCTTGACGTCCTCTTGGAGGTGGCGGTGGAGTTCCCCAGGCTTATAGTTCTGGGGGACTTTAACTTGCCATCTCTGGGGGGGGCGTCGGGTTTGGCTCAGGAGTTCATGGCATCCATGGCAGCCATAAACCTGACCCAGGTGATTCATGGGCCCACTCACAAGGGGGGGAACACGCTCGACCTTGTTTTTGTCTCAAGGCAGTGGTGTAGTGATCTGGGGGAGGGTCTTCCATCTACCCTACCCCTATCATGGACGGATCACTATCTCCTGCGGCTGGTCTTTCAATTGGCTGTCCCTCACTGCTGGGATGAGGAGCCAATACGATGGTTCCACCCCAGGTGCCTGATGGACCCTGAGAGGTTTCAGACGACACTGGGGTTCTTGCCCGCCTCCCTCGACCACAGCCTGGCCGAGACGCTGACGGCTGCCTGGCAACAGGCAGCCTCGGAGGCGCTCGACCGGGTTGTCCCCTTGCGGCCTCTTCCCCACCGTACACCCCGGTGGGCTCCCTGGTTTTCTGAGGAGCTCCAGGAGATGAAACGGTGGAGAAGACGCCTGGAGAGCAGGTGGAGGACTAGCCTCTCCAAATTCGACTGTGTCCAGTTGCGAACCTATATTAGGACCTACCTGGAAGCGATTAGGCCGGTGAGGCGTGCTTACTTCTCTGCTCTGATTGCGTCCGCCAACGACCACCCTGCGGCCCTGTTTCGGGTGACCCGCTCCCTCCTTCAATTGAGGGAGGGGGATGACCCTTTGCAGAGCAGAGCAGAGGAATTTAGTTCACATCTGGCAGATAAGGTCGCTTAAATTCGTGCCGGCTTGGACTCTGATTGGCAGGGGTCTGATGATGGGGTGGCGACGGGTCTGGTTGATTCTATCTGGGTTGAGTTTGACCTGATCTCCCTTGATGAGGTGGACAGGATCATGCGGAGGCTGTCTTCCATCACGTGTTTGTTGGACCCGTGTCCTTCCTGGTTGGTGTATGCCTCCAGGGAGGTTACACGTGGCTGGCTCTAGGCAATTGTCAATGCCTCCTTGAGTGAGGGAGTCTTTTCTGCCACCTTGAAAGAGGCGGTGGTGACGCCCCTCCTCAAGAAGCCTGCCTTGGACCCGGCTGTTTTGAATAACTATCGTCCAGTCTCCAACCTTCGCTTTTTAGCGAAGGTTGTTGAAGCGTGGTTCAGCAGCTTCCCTTGTTCCTGGAGGAAGCTGATTATTTAGGCCCGTATCAATCAGGCTTCAGGGCTGAGCACAGCATGGAGACAGCATTGGTCGCACTGATGGATAATCTCTGGAGGGCTCGGAACAGGGGTTTTTCCTCTGTCCTAGTCCTGTTAGATCTCTCAGCGGCTTTCGATACCATCGACCATGGTATCCTTCTGCAGCGGCTCTGAGGATTGGGGGTGGGGGGCATCATTTTGTGGTGGTTCTCCTCCTTCCTCTCGGGCCATTCACAGTTGGTGGGGGGGCAGAGGTTGGCCCCGAGGCCCCTCACTTGTGGGGTGCCTCAGGGGTCCGTTCTGTCGCCTGTCCTGTTTAATATCTACATGAAACCACTGAGCAAGATCATCTGAGGTTTTGGGGTGAGGTATCATCAGTATGCTGATGATACCCAGCTCTATATCTCCACCCCAGACCAGATCAGTGATGCTCTCTCTGTGATGTCCCAGTGCCTGGAGGGAGGCAGGTCTGGATGGGGAGTAATAGGCTTCAGCTCAACCCCACCAAGACTGAGTGGCTGTTCTTACCGGCATCTCGGTTCTCAGCAGATGTGTCATCTTTGGTCATGGGGGGAGAGGTGTTGCCCCCCATGGATAGGGTGAGGAATCTGGGCATCCTCCTGGATTCACAGCTCAGTTTGGAGGAGCATGTGGGAGCTGTGGCCAGGGGTTTTGCCCAGGTTCGGCTGGTTCACCAGCCCTTATTTGGACCGAGATGCCCTTTGAACGGTTACTCATGCGCTTGTCACCTCCAGAATCGACTACTGCAACATTCTTTACATGGGGCTGCCCTTGTGGATGACCCGGAGGTTACAGCTGGTGCAGAATGCAGCAGCATGAGGCTGTGATGGGAGTATCCCGATACTCCCATGTTACACCCCTCCTGCGCGGCCTGCATTGGTTGCCGGTTGTCTCCGGGTCACCTTCAAGGTGTTAGTAACAACCTATAAAGCCCTAAATGGCTTGGGTCCAGGGTACTTGCGGGAACGCCTCCTGCCAGCATCACTTTCCGATTGCCTTGTTCGCTCTCATAGGAGGGGCCTCCTTGGGATACCATCAGACAGGCATTGTCGGCTGGCAGTTCCCAGGGCTAGGGCCTTCTCAGTGGGAGTGCCTGCCCTCTGGAATCAGCTCCCCATGGATCTCCGTTTGGCCCCTGACCTCCGCTCCTTCTGCTGAGACCTGAAGACGTGGTTGTTTCAACAGGCTGGCCTGGAATGACCCGGGGGGGCAAGGGTTTTAATTTTTTTTAATGTTTTAATGTATTTGGCTTGTTTTATTATTGTTTTTTACTGTAAATTTGCTGTGTTTTAATGTTCACCGCCCTGAGTCCTTAGGGAGTAGGGCTGCATACAAGTCAAATAAATAAATAAATAAATAAATAAATAAATAAATAAATAAACTTAAAATGATCGAGCAGACTTCATAAATCAAGTATTTTGTTTACCTTTTACTGCTTATCAGAAAGACGGATGAGGAAAGCAGGGAAGACGAACAAAGGAATTCAGCTTAATAAGCTGTTGTAATTAAATACTGCTTGATTTGCTTTCCATGCCTGCAGATGAAACTGGTATCTGGCCTTAAGTTGTTAATAAAAGCAGGAATCCTCCTCCCCCACTAGTGTGGTATAAATTGAAGCAGATCCCATAAACTCATGAAGTCTGTTTGTACAATCATAGCAGAATTTGCTTCTCTTCCTCAGGGGTTCTCCTGTCCTGCTGTCTTCCTCTATGCTTCTATTTCACCTAGTAGTAGCATTGGGAAGCTTTTCAAGACAAGGGACCTGTTTGGCAATGGAGCACAACTGATGCAACAGGGAAGCAGAATAAGATAAAAGATTATTAAAATTGTTTTGTGCTGACTCAAAGATGAATGCCCAAGGCTTGAACGCAAAATCAGGGAAAGGACCAAAAAGTATGCACCATGTTATTTTCACCTTGTAGAGATTTAAAAACTAGCCTTAACAATCTGACTTGACTCCTGTTTTTCTGGGCAGCAAGAAGAAATTGCCCTTGCTGTCTTCTAAAATATTATTTTTACTTGTTAGAATAGATCATCCATCCCTGGGTATTCCTTAATGGTTATCCAATCAAGTAGTAACAACCCATGCCTCTGTTTAGCTTCTGGGCCAGATGAGTTGCCCAATTAACAAAGACTAATTATGGGACTGTATAACCTCCAGGAGTTGCTAAACACTGCATTTTAATCGGGGGTGAGATTCTATCAGTTCGCACCTATTTGCTAGAACCGGTTGTTAACATTCTAAGCAGTTTGGAGAACCGGTTGTTAGAAGAAATTACTGGCCTAATCCTGTAAGGAAGGCAGGAAGGAAACATTCTGGTATTGCTTACAGAAACTGCCTCTCCGTTAACTCTTTTTACATTCTTGGCAGAACTAGACTTCCTGTCTCAGGAACTTCTCTGGAATTTTTCCCCCTCCTTTGCTGGTAATTTGCTTGTGTGGAGTGACCATTCAAAGTTACAATGGCACTGAAAAAAGTGACTTATGACCATTTTTCACATTTATGACTGTTGCAGCATCTCCACAGTCATGAGAGGCCAGGCAAGGAGATGCGTGCCTCGATATGAGTGATATTTAGTTGGCCACACCTGGCCAATAACATGACCACCAAGCCATGTCCACTCAGTCACATGACCACCAAGCCACGCCTACCACCTAAGCCACGCCCACAGAACCGGTTGTTAAAAATTTTGAATCCCACCCCTGATTTTAATGTGTGGCCAGTTTTAATGGAGGTTGAGAGGATTCAATGTCCAGTTATTGACCAGCATACTTTTCATCACTTGCTTTGATTGCTTTCTTTCAGTTGTTATGGGTGGGTAGTATTAGGATATAATATTTCTGTCTGGGAAAAGCAACTTGGTGGTATACAAGTTACCAAGAATTCTAAGAATTTATTATGCTGAGGAGTTTAATTATAAACAGTTTAACATGCATTCGGGGAGCTACATTAAGCATTAGACAGCTGTGCAATTTGACAATGTTGCCACCAGGTGACAGCAAAGGGCAAAACTTCAACATCGGAAGACCTTAGAATGGAGAGGGCATAGTTTTTGCTTGTGCTTCTTTGTTCTCTACCCAAATGTACTTGCTGCAAAAGTGAGTTGGAAGGATGGAAGGAGAGAGGGGAGAGAGGGAGAGGGAGGGAGGGAGAGGGGAGGGAGAGAGAGAGCGTGAGAGAGAGTGCAAAGGCCTAACTGAATCATACTGTTTGACAATTTTAGGAAATAATTCCATTCCCCACCATCCAGTCAGAACTGAAAAAGCCTCTTGAATGAGAAATGAAAAATCTTCAAAGAAAAACCAGAAAGTCCAATTGATTCTTGAAAGAAGCACCTTTGGAAAAGTAATGATGTTTATAAACAAGTTCCAGAGAAGCAATGACTTGAATTAATCCTTCCAGAATAGTCTGGCATATGTTATTTGATAAGTCTCTACCTTGTCACTGAAACCTCAGTGCAGAAATGTGTAATTTGGAAACTTCCTCTCCCCCGTCATCTGAATGCCACGATGACATACCATTAGTCTGATAAGAGTTATAGCTGAAAAATGCCAAGTTGAGGAGAAGCATAATTAAAGAATAAAAAGTTGAAATGATGCCTAATTGTAAACATTATATAACATATGTAGTTTTGTTAATTTAACTAGGAAAAGGTAAATATTTCTGTAAACGTGAAGCCTAAATTCAAAGAGGATTTTCTAATTTATAGATCATTTCTGCAGTGACCTTGACTCCTTTACTTCCATTATTATGAATTACATCAGTCATTACTAACTACCACACTCCTGCAAAGATGCTGCAAATCACATCACACTTTGGGAAATAACCATTCATTAATAGCTGATATTTTGTGTAAGAAAGACTAATACAGGGAGAGCAAATTCAAAACTGGCAAGTTTGGAATGCAAGCTGCACTATCACTTTCAAAATGCTTGATCCATTAGAAGCCATCTTAAAGCTTAGTAAATATGGAACTAGACATTGGCTCTTATTCGTTGTTTTATCCAGCCTTTCTGCAAGACCCATTTCAAAGTGAATAATTAAAAAAAGAAAACTGTTAGATATGGGCTAGATTGAAGAGGCAGGACACGGCATACAGATAGGCTTTCTTTATTTTGCTCTGAACAAAGACTCTGCCAGGTGTGCCTGCTGTTCTTTTTACAGGCTGCTGTCCACAATCAGCCACTGACATCACTGACTTTTCCCTATTGAATATCTAACACCCCTCCCCTCCTGGAAGGAGCATTCATCCGACCAGCTCTCACACGCAGACATAATCACATAAATAGGCAGGACTCCTGTGTGTGCGACTGGACCTTTGCAGTGCAACCTCACTAGCGGTGGCAACCTGAGTAGTTGGGTCTGTTGTCACATCCAGAGCCAGCCCTTTGAACTGCCTCTGAGTTTTCCAGGGGCGGGGCTGGCTCTGACGGAACAGAGGGTCCTAAGTTTCTTTGCTGGATTTCCCCCCCCCCCCTTCAGCTAAGTTATCCTGCAGTGTACTCGAGTTTGAGTCCCCCCCTAGAGTGGGGAGGCTTGTGTTTTCAGTATTTGTAGTTGTCAGGGTTGGTCTTACTGCTCTATGTTGTGTTTCTGTCTCTGAGGTTTTCTGGTCATTCAGATTCCGTTCCAATCGTCCCCGGAGTTGGTCTATGTGTCTGCTCCATATTTTCCCATCTTCTAGTTCTACTCCATAAGATCTGGGGCCTGTGACTTGCACTACTCATGCAGGGACCCACGGAAGCCCCCCTGCATAGTTGTGAGCATAGACCTATTGACCTATGTTCAAATATCTGCATTTACTCATCGAATCCGCGGGTGTGATTGGATTGTAGTGTGGGTGTAAACTATCTAGCCCTGATCTTAACTTCCACCCCATTAAAAGTTCTGCTGGACTTCTGTGTGTGGTGGCCGAAAGTGTGATATGTTGTATCTTTAAGAATTTGTCTATTTTCGTTTGCCAGTCCCCTGGTCCCATTTTAGCTAAGGTTTCCTTCGGGGATCTTACAGGTCTCTCTGCTTGTCCATTATTTTGGGCATGTCCAGGTGAGGATAATACGTGGCGGATCCCCTGTTCAGCTAGGAAACATTCAAAATTGTTTGCTGTGAATTGGGGCCCATTATACGATACCACAACATCTGGTAAACCATGTGTGGCAAACAATTTCCTCAATACCTTAATCACAGCATCTGATGTGGTAGTATTCATGATCATTACTTCCACCCACTTTGAATATGCATGAACAGTTATTAGAAATGTTTGCCCCTGCATTGGCCCTGCCAGGTCTATATGTATTCTGCTGTGGGTGATTCCCACTCTAGGGTTGGTGCTGAAGGGGGTGCGTGTCTAGATTCCTGACAAGGCGTACAAACTGCAACCCATTTTTCAATTTCCATGTCCATTCCCGGCCACCAGGTATAACTTCTGGCTAGTCCTTTCATCCTTACTATCCCTGGGTAGCACTCACGCAACATTCTTAAGACTTGTTCTCTCAGTGTCTCAGGTATCACAACTCTATCCCCACAACAAACACCCTTTAATTACAGACAGTTCATTTTGCCTAATTTTAAACGGTTTAAAGTCACCTTCCAGTGCTTCTTCTGGCCATCTCCTCAACACCCAGTTTAAAATATGTGCCAGAGTTTTGTCTTTGGCTGAGTGTTTGGCTATCTCTGATGCTGTGATAGGGCCGGTGGTGATGTCTTCAATGAGGGTCTTCAATAGGTTCTGGGTGGGGGCAATGGCTGAGTGCATCTGCATGAGTTATGGTCTTGCCCGATCGATGTATAAGGCGATAGTTATATGCAGCTAAGAAAACAGTCCATCTTGTCATTCTAGGGAACAATATGTTTGGTGTTGGTTTGTTTCCTGCTATGATGCCTAGGAGTGGTTTGTGGTCTGTGACTAGTTCAAATTGTCTCCCATAAAGATATTCGTGAAAACGCTTAATTCCTGCTACTACAGCCAGTGCTTCCTTATCTAGCTGGCTGTAATTCCATTCAGCTTTGGATAAAGTTTTTGAGTAGAAAGCAATGGGTGCTTCTCTGCCATTTGGGAATTTATGGCTGAGAACAGCCCCTACCCCAAAAGGAGATGCATCACATGTTAGTGAAAGAGGTAATGTTTCATTATATTGTACTAGAACACTGTTAGAAGTTAGGAGTCCTTTTATGGATTCAAATGCAGTTGCCTCTCTATGCCTCCAAGTCCATTCTGCATTTTTATCAAGAAGTCTGTGAAGTGCTTCAGCAACTGTCGCTTTCTGTGGTAGAAAAATACTGTAAAAGTTTAAAAGTCCCAGGAAAGCTTGTAATTCTGTTTTGTTTGTTGAAGTTGGAGCTTCCTTAATTGCTTTTATTTTACTATCAGTGGGGTGTATACCTGTCTCATCAATTAGATATCCCAGAAATTCAACACTTGTTACTGCTATGTGACATTTCTCTTTTTTGAGTTTAAGGCCAGCTTCTTGAAATCTGCTCAAGACTAGCCTTAGTCTTTGTTTAAGTTGTTCTTTGTCCTCTGCTGCCATGAGGACATCATCAAAATAAGGTACCACCCCCACAATGCCCTGCAGTAGGCGTTCCATTAAGCTTTTAAAAAGTCCAAGGGCTATACTGACACCAAATTGCTGTCTTTTGCACACCTGTGTGTTACAATGCTCTGAGCTTCTGCTGTTTCTTCATCCACAGGTAACTGCTAATAAGCTTGAGCCAAGTCTAACTTGGCAAAAAATTTCCCTTTTCCTATTGAATGCAACAGATGTTGTACAACTGGCACTGGGTAAGCACTCTGTTGCAATGCGGTATTCAGGGAAATTTTATAATTAGCACAGATTCTCACTGACCCATCTGGCTTAACTGGAATAACTATAGGGGTCTCCCACTTAGTGTGATCAACTGGCTCTAGTACTCCCTGGGCTATGAGTTTATCTAATTGTTCATCCACCTTGGGTGTCAAGGCAAAAGGGACTCGCCTTGGTTTTATTCTGACAGGGGAAACTTTTGGATCAAGGTTGAGTTGCCTAGTTCCATCAAACACATCCTTGAATTCAGTCTGCAGGTCCTCTCTCATTTGATTGTGCTCATCCGCTTGCATGGTGTGGATGGTCACCTCCACTCCTATGGCTCTAAACCATTCTATTCCAAGGAGGCTTGGTATTTCTTTGTCCATGATGGTTAAAGGCAATTTGCCAGTGAAGTTTTTGAATTTTACTGGAAAAATTCCTCTTCCTAACACGGGAATTCTGTTCCCCTGGAAATCTTTTAGTATTAAATGTTGTGGTTTTAGTTGTTGTCGAGTTATGCCAGGCATTGCTTTCTTTATAGTTGTCCAGGACACCATAAATACGTAGGATACAGAGTCAATTTCCATATCACAAGCTTTTTCTCCTATTATCACTGTGATATTGAATTTCTTTGATTTATGGTGATCAGAATGCCCCACTATTGTGTGCTCATAGTCTCTGTCCTTCTCCATTCTATTCTCTTCCCGGCTGTAATTTGAATGAGGAGGTCTCTGGAATCCCCTTTGTTGTGGGCCACATGGATGATTAGGGAACCCTGCTTGTCTCTGACTGGGGTATGCTGGCAGATTTGCTCTGCATGCTTCAGCAATATGCCCCCTTCTCTCGCATTGATGGCAGATTGTATCCTGAATTTGCAAACTGCTCGGGGGTGGTTCCCTTTACAGCCTGCACACCATAGGGGTTTCTGGCTCCCCGCTTGGGGTCCTGATTTTCTATCAGGTTTTACTCTATGTATTTCTTCTTCCTCTTCTTTGGAGAGTTCTCCAATCTCCCTCTCTCCCTGATATTTGCTGGTCATCCCCCATGCTGAGTGAACACTCTTGGATTTCCCAATTTTAGCTGCTGGTTTTTCCGAGATTTCTGCTGCTCAGGCTTCCTCCATTACTTCCTTTAAAGAGATGCTCTTTTTAGTTATCAGCTTTCTTTGCAATTTCAGGTTCCTCATTCCAACTACAATTCTATCTCTTAAAGTTATTTCCACATTTTCAAACTCGCAGCCTGCAGCAATATCTTGTAGGTTGTAAGGTAATCATTTATGGTCTGATTGTTGTAAAGATAAAATGGGGAGAAAGGGGGAGGGAAAGGAAGGAAGGAAGAAAATAATACTTATTTCTCATTTGTGTCTTGCCTAATATTGCTTACACCAGGAGTAGGCAATGTGTGGCACTCTAGATACTGCAGCATTAGGTGCAACTCTCAGTGTTCCCAAACAGTGTAGCCAATGGGAAAGATGCTGAAATTTGTATTCAGCAGCATTTGAAATGCCACAGACATTATCATTTGCAGGTGCCTTAGCCAAATGTATGAGGCAGTAAAGTAATAACTAATTTCCATAGCCTAGGATGGACATTCTGCATTGAGAATAGTCTAGGTAACATAGGTTCAGACTGAAAAAGCTAGTTGGATAACTAGCGAAACATTTCAAACTAAAAAGAACAAAGTTCAGTTGCCACGATTCAACTTCCAGACAACCTAGGTAAAATAATTTGCTATTGCAAGGCTTACAGTACTTTTCCGTAGAACGTTGTTTTGCCCTTCCTGGAAGAAATGTCTATCTGGGTTCAGTTCCAAGTGGGAAGAAAGACACTGGAAACATGGAGACTACTTGGAAAGATGTTTTTAATGGTGGACAGGACCACATTGAGGTCCTGGGCAAAAAAGCACATGGATGAGAGAGGGAGAGAGATTTATAATCTCTGTTGGGCTTTGAACTTGCTTCCTGTTCCTGTGGCAAGAAATGTATCCTGATTGGTTGTCAGATTCCCATGGGGCCGTGCAGAGGTAACTTTGCAGGTTGTCTTGAGTCCCAAGCTTGGTTGAATTTTGTTGTGTGATGCAATATTTCCTGGTGCCATGTGGTGAGATGGGTAGAGGGCTAATCCTATCATGTCCTGATCCCATCACCCTGGTGCTGAAAGGGGAGCAGGGAGCTGCAGGAAGCTGCTTTGTCTTTAAAAAATATGTTTCTCCTTTTCTCATCCAGGGAAATATAATATTATGACTTTTTAATGTTTCCTAGACTATTTCATTCTTCTGGGGGAGGGGTGGGTGCTAACTTTCTACACCCTGCACTACACAGTTTTTAGAATCTTGATTTGTTTTACACTTCTGATATATTTTATAAAAATAAAAAACAACATTCATTTTTGTTTCCGTTATGCATGTGGAAACACTATAGTGGTTTTTAAAACTAGCTTCCTGTTCCTGTAAGTGAAAGACTGTTGAGATTCACAGCACTTGTTGGTTTTGAGAACACCTTTATGGTTATCAAATAACTTTGCAACTGTGCACTGCATTTCTGTCAAGATAAAGCAGAGTAGAATGATAACCAGAATGCAATGACATCTGGATCTTGATAACTACATTTTTAGCTATTTTATCATGCTAATGACTCATGTGGGACTTGTATCTATTAAAACCACAAGCCAGAATATGCAGCTTTTTCATTGGCCAGAGTTACCTATTTTTCTATGGAAATTCTCAGTCATCATCCAGGTTGTGGTTGTCCCAAAGGTGCTTTTTTCTAGAAAAACAAAATCCAGTTGCTGTTTGAAAAAGCACCTTTGGAACAACTTGTGCAGTCTAAATGCATACATTTCATGTTATTTCCCATCACTTTTTTTATCTATCTATCTTTACCTTTTTTACTTATCTCAGTGAAAACTTACAATATTAGGCTAATTGCTACTATCTGTTATTTTCATGGTACACATTATTTCTTATTACTTCTCCTAGTTTCTGCAGCTCAATTGCTTGGTTTATAATAATTGTGAGAATTGTGAACTATTATCCTGAATTCTTACCCACACTGAAGTTTTAGTAACTCATTTTGATAAAGGTAATGTAAACTTTCAGCTCCTTCATAATATATGGAGGATACGGTGGTAAAAGAAATCAGCTCCCAGATGAAGGATTACTAAAGTAATTCTAAAGTAAAGCAACACAGTGGAGGATGAATTACACAAAGAATGCAACTCTGTGAATACAAGCCTTTGTTGCATAATGCTATTGTCTGAAGCAGTTCCAAAAACCATATAGACATGATTGCCAACTTCCCTTTTTAGCAGGATGTTTGTAACCTTATGGAGAACTGAATCAAACAGCTTTCCCCGGGGTATAAATATTGTTTATGTTATAATAGTCAGGCAGTTTGCAAAGGCACAAAACTAGAGGTGGTATTAAGCAAGTTCTGACCAGTTCTGGAGAACCGGTAGTGGAAATTTTGAGTAGTTTGGAGAACCGGCAAATACCACCTCTGACTGGCCCCACCCACATCTATTCTCTGCCTCCGGAGTCCCAGCTGATCAGCTGGGTCTTCTTTTGTTGCCCTGCACAGGAGAATGGAGCTGGAAAGCAGGTTAATGGGGTGGGGAGGGAATGGGGATTTTACAGTTCCTTCCCCTGCCACGCCCACTGAGCCACTCCCACCAAGCCACACCCACAGAACCGGTAGTAAAAAAATTTGAATCCCACCACTGCACAAAACCCTCTTGCAACTAAAATATGCAAGTGGTAAGAGCTGGAACCACATTTATTATAACTAGTCTTATCTCTCTCTGTCTCATCTTCTTCTGTTGTCCTCTACACCAGGCTCCACTCAATAATATTTCAAACAAGCAAACAGAGTAATTGGCTGTATGTTAACAGTGACTGAATGGAGATTTAAACCAGGCTCTATTTATCTTTATCCAAAGATATATATAAGAATTTTGTGAGAGAGGGGTTACATTGAAAAGCAAAAACTAATAGGCAATGGCAAGAAGGAGCTGTGATTATTTCACAGGAAGTGGCTGGGCAAGGAACAATTTTTTGGCTTTTTCATCTTGTGCATTTCTAATTTTTTTTAAAATAGCATATATGGCTGAACATATGTCATTTATTTCATTTTCCACTGAAAAGTCAGTGGGGAAAAATCCCACTAGACTTTTTTGGAGATGCAATCTTGCATGGTTCACATTGCTGAAAGAAGTAGTTTAGGCTCTTTGAGCCAAAATATCTTTCTTCTTCTAGACATTCTTGCCCTAAATAAGACACACTTCCCTACATCAATGCCAGAATGTCTGGCAGACTTGATTTTACCCTTCAATCACATAAAGTTGATCTTCACTTATGCACAAACATATTTCCATAGAATTACAGAAGTGGAAAGGGATTTGGAGATCCAAGTAGTCCAACTCACTGTCCAACATGGAAATCTTCATGCTGTCCTGGAGAAATTGCTGTCCAATCTTTTCTTGAGAGTTTCAGTGTTTCAGAAGGCAGATTAGAATTAGCATTCTAATCTGTTTGATACAGATTCATGACATTCTGGAAAGTAACAAGCTTCTCTTCCAAAGTCCAACATTGAGCCATGGTATGAAATCTGGTGTGTAATATTACGCCATTGACAAAAGTGAGGCCAAGTTGTGAGCAAGTAACTTATTTGCCCATTGTTTTCTGAAAATATTTTTTTTCAGAATATTGCCATCTTCATCTCCTAATGGAGAAAAATAAAAATGAAGACAGAGTTATGTCTGTCTTCAGGGTAATGTGGCCTTCCTTGTAATGTCCTTCTCAACTTAAGATGATAGCTGGTCTCATACACTTGGAATAGCTACCCTCATGCCTTCAGAGCAGTATCTGCCTTCATTGCTGATTTGAATAATTTTAATTGTTCTTTTCCATTCATGTTTACTGACAGAGGAGTTCCTATAAAAAGTTTTAGTGCTCTGGATTGATACAATCCTTTCTTTGTATGTGTGACATGTCACTTGTGCTATTTCTGAACAGAGCACTAGAATCCAAAAAAGTGCTAAACGTATCCAAAATACCTTGTTTGACAGATAAAAGGATTAGAGGACTCGTGCAGCATGAAATGGGAGGTCATGATAATATGAATAAATTCTGTTCTTGACTGTTGCTGCAATGAGTGACCAAGGAATGCAGTTTTGACTTGATTGGCTGATGGTACCAGGAAATAATTGAAATAGGAAACCTGCTGTTATAAGGGGTTTGTTATGTATGTAGGTTTAAATGTTATTGGTTTATTTGAACTGTTCTTGTAAAATGTCAAATGGGATTGGTTTAAATAGTGCGGGAAAAATCCTGCACTCCCATTGGCTGGCAGCTACGGCTGCTGGCTATAAGAAGCAGCCGTAGCCCAGCCAAGTTGGGTCCATTCGAGCTGTAGTCACTTAATAAACTCTTCACTGAATCTCTTCGCGTCTGACTCTTCATGCAAACTTAACAGGGTTCACATAGCAACAACAGTTAACATGGGGAGTTCTTGGGGCTTTCTGAGCTTGATTATTTTCCTCCAGAAGTTTCATTACCAAACATCTTCATCATTCATAACATCATCGGTGCTAGTAGGAAGTGGGTTGATCTTATTTTATATTCTAGTGGTTTCTCTTGTCATTGGTTTTTTGTATGTGTGATCATTTACTTTTATATTCAATGTTAATTTATTCACCACCCATTCTTTATTTTAGCTTTATTTTATCATACAAGTAATTTCCATTTAATTCAATTTCTTTTTACCTTTTGTTTGAAAATTCTAACTCTCAGTTTCCTATAACAAAGTAATTAAAGACACATCCTTGCATGCAGTCATTTTGTTTCTCTCATTTAAAAAATCATTTTTACAACAAACCATATCCTACTCACTTCCTTTTGTTGTTATTTGCATTTGTGTCCATTTTGCTGTGTTTGGTCAATTCTACCAAGGAATATTAATTCACCGCTTTCTCTTATTTTTTTAAAATTATTTTGGCATAACTTGCATTTTCCCTATCAAATACAACTGTTTTGGTATTCAGCACATTTTTTTCAGATCCATTCTTCTTATAGAAGACAATCTATCTAATATTTGATGTATGTGGCTTCTGTTTAGGTTCTCACTAACAACACATTTCTGTCCCAAACCAGCACATCTCATGTTACCACAACCATTTATTACCCGTATCTTCATAAATATCTTAAACAATAAGACATCACAAAAAATTGACTTACTTCCTACACAAAATTGAATCATTTGCTAAGCAATAATTTATTCTATTGCATACTTTCTTCTGTCATGTATTATTTTACTGAGTTAAGCAGCAGAGCTACAATACGTGCACCATATTGCACAATTCAAAGCTATTCACTTACATATTTACATATATATTTATGTACACAATAATTTTTCTCTTATTTATACGTTTTATTTGATATGTTGGATCATAATTTTAATAATTTGACAGGTGTGTGTGTGTGTGTGTGTGTGTGTGTGATCTGTATAGAAAATTGCTGAATGTAACCCTACAGTTGCATATTGACACTTACCAATAAACCTTCTTCAATTTTTCTTTGAAATCATAGAAGAAAATAAATATTTTGGAAGGAAAGGAAAAAAACATTACTTGTATATTTTTGCAATATCTGCTTATAAGGATACTGATAGCCATTATAACTGACTGTGCTATTTTCATTGCTAGAGAAAGAAAAACTAAAGTGCAGATGGCATGGGTGATGGGAAGGAGGTAAACAGAAAGAGAAAAGAACAATGTGATTTATGTGTGTCAGATACTGCAAACTGTATCATATGCTTCCTTGTCTCTCTTGGTAAATACAGCCTTGAACATGAACTTGGGCAACCCATTTCTGATTAAATTCCTAATGATCTTGTTCAGCTTGGAAGGTGAGCTTAAAAATTCATTCTTTGAATTTATTTGCAAATGTGAAGAACTCTTATCGCAAATGTTTTCACTGTAGTAACAAAGTTTATTACAGTTTAATATTTTTTAAAATAAAAATTTTGAAAGTGAAAGAACAGTATTCAGGGGCTAAGATGTTGGACTTGGAGGTGTCAGTGAAAAGTTAGTGAATGTCCTTAGGGTAGTCTTTGAGACATTGGACTTAGAGAAAAAGATTGGTCCAAAACCTCCCAGTTTGTTCCTGCAGCTGAGAGTGGACTAAAACCTGGGTTCTCCTAGTCCAAGTCTAACATCTTAATCACTATTCTAGACTTACAGCTATTAAGATTGGAAATGAATCCCCTAAGATTTGGTAGAGTTTGGGTTTTGTACAATTGTACTGATGTTTATAAAAGTCAGCTATGGACGTTCTAGAAGTTATTGAACATATGATGCAATATTGTGAATACTTGATTACACCCAGCAGTTT
This sequence comes from Naja naja, assembly GCA_009733165.1. Classification (NCBI taxonomy): domain Eukaryota; kingdom Metazoa; phylum Chordata; class Lepidosauria; order Squamata; family Elapidae; genus Naja; species Naja naja. The sequence goes on along the minus strand of CM019152.1, from coordinate 21,658,296 downwards.
AATACAAGCATTTACAAAAAGGTTATCGGAGCAAAATAGTAATGTAATGCAAACACTGAAAAACAACAAACCTGAAATAGTTTAGAATCAGCCAATTGCTTTCTTAAAAATTATATTTGTAATAGGCAATAAAAATGGAACACTTCCATCAAAATTTCAGTTGGTACTCTTTTCAGATAGGTTTTTATTATTTGGAAAATATTAAACTATATACACATATACGTAAACTGTAAAATACCATACTGAACCTCATTTGAAATAAAATGGAATCCATTTATTTACCATCTTTACTGTCACATTAAGTTGATTTTTCTATAACAAAAGCCCTGAAATGTAGCTTTTATAGCCTTCCTAAATATTAGAAAGGTATATGTTATCTTGACCATGGGAGCAAGCTATTCCTGAATGTGAAGCCCTTTCCTCCTTTGGGTTATATATACCCATAATGCTCCTTCCCAGCTGGCCTATACTGGGTGGATAGATTCTACCTGTCGCTAACAGTCCCAAGGTAAATGGATTGAACCAAAAATAAATTACATTTATCTACAGCAACATTATTATAATGAAATGTTGAAGTTGGTGGTGCAGGCTGTTAAATGCCTGCACTTAAGTTCCAGCTGCCTACAATTATTGCAGGCTCGAATCCCACCAGGCTCAAGGTTGACTCAGCCTTCCATCCTCTCGGGTAGGTAAATTGAGGACCCAAGATTGTTGGGGGCAATAAGCTGACTTTGTAAAATGCCGCTTAGTAATAAGCAGGCATATACAGTGGAATGAAGGCTATTGCTGAGCACATTGGGTTGTATCCCAAAATTGTAAGCAGCCCTGAGTCTTCGGAGAAGGGCGGCATATAAATGTAATTAAAAAAAAATAATAATAATGTATGAGAAAATGTTGAATGTGAAATATTTGGTGATAACCTTTCAGACTACCCTTAAGCAGTGCAATGAAAAATATAACTGCCATTCAGAATTTTATCAGCAAAACAAATTAGGAATCCCAAAGGTGCTTTTTCAAAAGGTGGACATTCTTTGAAGATGTTTCGCTTCTCATCCAAGAAGCTTCTTCAGTTCTGACTTGGTTGCTGGAGAATGAAAGGATTTATATTTTTGGCAGACAGCTGATCATTTGCATTCTTTTGGAGAGTCGTTGAGACCACTCGGAAGTTTGTCTGTGTGCTCAGGGTCACAGTGAGTAGTGCAAATGGGTATGGAGCCTTCTTGGAAATGCTGAAAGGACTATGTTGTGGAGCTGTCCTTTCTGCAGGATGTTTTCTGCCCCATGTCCCTTCACCACTGAAAACCAGGAAGTCCAGTTGCCTCTTGAAAAAGGACCTTTGGGACAACCATGACCAGGATGACTGAGAATTTCCATAGACAAATTAGGAGGATTTTTCTCCTTCTAATGAGAAACACTACAGACTTCACTTTAACTTAAAAAAAAACTTCTTCCCAAATGTGATACCTTTCAGATGTTTTATAATTTAAAATAAGATATTAATGGATTGAAAATCCAGTGCACCTGATTGGCAGTAGGCTGAAAAAAGTTACCTTAACTCTTTGGCAGCCAAACAACAATAGCACTTAGAGTTATATACCGATTCACAGTGCTTTACAGCCCTCTCTAAGCAGTTTACAGAGTCAGCATATTGCCCCCAACAATGTGAGTCCTAACTATTAGGTGCTAATATTGTAGTCTCTTGACTAATGGTGCCATTGCCATACTCAAGTAAATAAATAAATAAATAAGCTGCCTTAAATCTCTGGGCAACAAACTATAAACATGAAAAAGAAGAAACCTTTTTAATATTATGCTTCTGCAGTCAAAAGTGTTCTTTTCATTTCTGAATGTCCCTTTTAATTGTAAATCATGTGGGAAAAATTTACACTTCAGTAGAAACCAGTTTGTGCTTGAGTACGGGTTCCCACAGGGCTGTGTCTTGAGTCTGCTATTGTTCACCTTGATGACCCACAACACCTGTGCCAAGTCTGCTACAAATCATATTGTGAAGTATGTGAATGGCATGGCAGTAGTGGGTCTTATCCGGGATGACAATCAAGGTGCTTTTAGAGAAGAGGGGAAACCTCTAGTGGACTGGTGCAATAAAAGTAACCTGATTCTAAATGTTAATAAAACAAAGGAGATCATTGTAGATTTTAGAAAGAGCCAGCATAGTTATACTCCACTCAGTATCAAGGATGCAGCTGTAGAGGTGGTCATCAGTATTAAGTATCTGGGGGTACAGATAATTTAACGATCTGAACTGGTCTCTCCACACAACATCGTTAGTGAAGGGTGCAAACCAGCATCTGCATTTTCAAGGCCGGATGAGGCGAGCACCTCTTTCTTCTTCTATCCAGGCCACTTTTTACAGAGGCCCAATTGAGAGCATTTCCACAAATTGCATCACTGTTTGGTTTGGTGGCAGCAGTGCCTCAGATAGAAAGTCCATACAGAGACTAGTAAGGACAGCCAAGAAGATTATAGGAAGCTCACTTCCTATTGTTCAGGATACTGCTTGTAAGCGTTATGTGCTTAGAGCTCAAAGCATTGTTAGAGACCCCACACATTCACTTTACTGACTGTTTCTGTTGCTCCCTCCTGGGAGGAGATTTTGAAATATTTCTAGCAGGACTATTGATTCTGTAACAAATGGCATTCCCTATGCTATCTGTCTGTAAACTCACATGTACATGCATACATCTGAACTAGACTGTGTTGTTTCTCTGTGTCATATATTATATGTGGATATATATACATAATTTTGTATTTATTTATTTATCATGTTTATGTAGTGTATATTGGAGGTGGTAACCCTTTGAGAGCTGTATGTAATGAAATTTCATTTTAATGCATGTCAATTAATGTACATTCAAAGTGACAATAAAGTTATTATTCTGCTCTGCTCTGCTCTGCTCTATTCTATTCTATTCTATTCTATTCTATTCTAATAAACATATTCATATAGGTCTAATTATCTTTCTGCTTCATTCAGTTTATGACAATTAGAACTGAACGGAATGCATGTGTTATTAGCTTTTCCTTCTCCTTGTCATCTTAATTTAATTGGAAACTCACACTTTAAATTAAATAACATAGTTCAGAATAGGCAGTTTTCTCAATGAAGAGAAATAAGAAATAGATTCCTTCAAGGACCTGTGTTTAGATGTTTTTAATTTGTTCATAAAAATTAAGGGTTTAGATGTTTTTAATTTGTTCATAAAAATTAAGGGTAAGCAGTTTGTAGACAATAATAAAAATTTCAGGATGATAAAAACATAGTTATGAAAAGGATTTTATTAAATTGGATGAATATTCAACTAAATGGCAATTTCAACATTTGGGGGAAATGGAATGCTAGAGTAAAAGAGGCCTATTTTTACATTCCTCAAAGCATTTCTAATGATTTCGGGGGCTTTGTGAAATGACTATGAGAATACAGGTAGTCTGTGCTTATGACTGGTTGCTAAGCAACTGTTGAAAGTTACAGCAGATCCAAAAGCTGCTTACCCTCAGGGTCAAAACCCTGATGTCTGGGGTCCTGCCATGGTCACATGCCTGCATTTTAAATGCTTGTTAACCCTCTGTATTTACGATTATTTGCAGTACCCCATGATCACATGACTGAAATTTTGGGCATTTTTGACAGAAACTGGTATTAATTTTCAGTTTCTGGCAAAATCCCTTCATAGCGAACAATGGATTCGCTTAATGACTGTGTATTCAGTTATCAACTGTGACATTTGCTTTGCAACCACCGTGTTTGCTTGATCACAGCCACAAAAATGTCATAAAATCATATCTGGTCCCTTGGTGACGCACTTTATAACTGTTACAACTTATGGTTGAAATTGTGGACTCAATTCTTGTTGTGACTACCTGTATTCTAGTTTTTCAATATAATTCTTCCCACAGAAATTGCTTTAGTCAAATAAAATAATGTATCCATGGAAATAACTGAAATCCACATGGAACAAAACATTTAGAAAGAGTCCTACTATAGCATATATTTATTTATTTGCTTATTTAATAAATTTATGTGGTCATCCAACTCACACATGATGACTCCAGGTATATATAGCAATAAAAATACCACAATTTAAAACTTTTACCATCCCCTGAGGCTATGAACACCATCAAACAAGCCACTTGATCAACCAGAACCATTTTTGGATTCAAAAACATGTCTTCAGGGCCTTTGAAAAGTGTCAAGTTGTGGGCCAATCCTACCTGCATTTCTTATGTACACTTTTCCATCACTTTTTGTTTGTTAAGGCAAGTGTGTCCTATCTATTGACCGTATGACATAAACCAGTTAGGGATGACAACCAGATAACCTAGTTCTACTTCATTATAAAGCTACACTGATAAAATTTTGCAAGTCTGAAAGTACAATCTCACCCCTGTCTTCTTTACAGCCTGAGAAACTAGTGAGGGTGTCTTCTGAACTTCTTGCTCTGACAAGCATCCAGTTATCAGCTATGCTGCCTCTTGTTTGATTATTCCTTTGGAGCATCTCTTTGTCATCTCACAAGGTCATGTTCTCTGTGTCCAGAATCCCAGAAGCATTTGTCTTTCTGGGCAGGGAATTCTCCTGTTTCAGCCTTCACAGTCAGCTATGTTTGGATAATATTGTGCCAGAGTAAAGGCCATCCAATGGTTAGGTACGTCAGTATTAATTAAATATGTCATAAGGAAGACAGAATACCTGTTGGATTCATCGGCAATAAAGGTTGGGGGCCTGGCTAGATCCAGTTATTGGGCTGATCATATGCTAAGTAGACAACCTGGAGAGAAAGCCAAAGATGAGATTTTAGTTGCCACTGCCTTTTTCCATGTGAATTAAAATAGTTAATGGAGCAAAGCTAAATTTGAGTCAATAGCTGAGAATGATCACCTACATTTTAGCCTCCATTTTCATGAGACCTGTCTCCAGTCTCAGGGTGCTATCAGATACACATTTTGGGACTTAAAGGGTCAATATTTTAAAAAATTGGATTGAACATCTAATGATGTAGAATTGGAAATGGGAGTCAGCTGGGCACCATAAAGAAGTTGTGCTATTGGCTAATGTTTGAATAGTTTGAATGTTGCAGGTATATAGTACCTCCTCTTGTCTTGAAATTCAAGGATAGCAGATGAATGCTTCTGTGCATTTTCAGCAACATAGTTTCCACAAGGTTTCCTATTATTGGTAGAAAGAAGGATTAGCCCAGGTATTTGAAACAGGAGGCCTGGTCGGTCTTGTGACCAAGGTTCTTTGGCCTTTTGGCAAATGCCATGATTTTGGTTTTCTGATAATTGAGTACTAACTAGTCTTCCTTGCAATACCATGTTAGTATTCTCAATAGGGCCAATAGGTGTTTTTGAATCATCTGCATTATCAGCACAGAGTAAAACAGAGAAATGTCATCCAGTTTGTGGGCTGGAAAGTTTATTTTTATTATTTTAATTATTTTAATTTGATTTGTCAATCGCTTACAAGATAATAGGTATAAGTATAAACACGAGTAAGAATACAGAAAATAGGTACGATTAAAGGGGGACAATAGGACAGGGATAGGAGGCATGATGGTGCACTTATGCACGCCCCTTACAGACCTCTTAGGAATGGGGTGAGGTCAATAGTGGCTAGTTTGAGGTTAAAGGAGTGGGGGTTTGGGGATGTAACTACACCGTCAGATAGTGCATTCCAGGTATTGACCACTCTGTTGCTGAAGTCGTACTTTCTGCAATCAAGTTTGGGGTGGTTAACATTGAGTTTGTATCTGTTGTGTGTTGTGTGCGATTGAAGCTGAAGTAGTCATTGACTGGTAGGATATTGTAGCAGATAATTTTGTGTACTACGCTTAAGTCCAACCGTAGGTGGCATAGTTCAAGATTGTCCAAGCCCAAAATTTCAAGTCTGGTGATATAGGGTATTCTGTTGCAAGCAGAGGAGTGTAGTACTCTTCTCATGAAATACTTCTGGACTCGTTCAAGTGTATTAATGTCTAATATACAATGCGGATTCCAGACAGATGAGCTGTATTTGAGTATTGGTCTAGCAAAAGTTGTGTATGCCCTAGTTAGCAATTCAATATTTCCAGAGGAGAAGCTTCGTAAGATTAGATTTACAACTCTTAATGCCTTTTTGGCAATGCTGTTACAGTTAGCTCTGGCACTTAGATCATTAGATATGAGTACTTCTAGGTCCTTGACAGAGTGAGGGTCATCAATGAGCTCTTATCCACCTAGTTTGTATTTGGTGTACTGATATTTTTTTTACCAATGTGTAGGACAGAGCATTTGTTGGTCGAGATTTGGAGTTGCCAAATGTTTGACCATTCAGACACATAATCAAGGTCACTTTGAAGAACAGTAGCATTGTCGTTGGTGTTGAATAGTTTTACATCATCCGTGAAGAGGACGCAGTTGCTTATAAGGTGATCGCAAAGGTCATTTATATAGAGTATAAAGAGTGTGGGTCCTAGAACGCTGCCTTGGGGGACACCGCTGTTAACTGGAGCAGGGTTTGATATAGAGCTCCCTATTTTTACTATTTGACAGGAATGCAGTAATCCACTTATGAAGGGATCCAGAAATGCCATAAGAGTTTAGTTTTAACAGTAGTTTGTCATGTACCACTGAATCAAAGGCTTTGCAGAAGTCTATGTAAATTGTGTCTATTGCTTTACCCTGGTCAAGTAGAGTAGTCCATATGTTTTTGCAGTGTAGGAGTTGTAGATTGCAGGACAATTTTTTCCTGAAACTAAATTGTTTTTTGTGGAGTAGGTCTAAGTGGAGAGTGATGAATTGGTTAATGATTGATTCCATAACTTTGCACATGACACAACATAGTGAGATTGGTCTGTAGTTTTCAACCAGGCTGGGGTCACCTTTTTTGAAGATAGGGATGATCGTAATAAGAACCATAGGTTCGATAAGGAGCTGGTTCTGACTGATATATCATATATAATGCTTAGGGGTTCCGCTATGGCAGAGGAAAGCTTTTTAAAGAAGTATGCACATAATCCATTGGGGCCAATAGATTGGGATGGTTTTAGATTATGTAGTGCCTTTTCTACGTTATCTACTGTAAAGTCAATATGTAGTAGATCATTGCAGTTAGTTGTGGTACGACTAGGAAATGTGGGGCATGAGCCATTGCTGTTTACAAAGACTGAACTGAGGAATGTGTTGAAGAGGTTGGCCTTAACAGCTTTGTCGCTGCAGTCTTTCCCATTTGGTCCCTTTAGAGGTGGGATGGTTCTTGAGTCTTTAAGTTTGGTATTTAAAAAAATTGTAGAAGGCGTGGGTAGATTTTGTACGTAGGAGGTTTCCTCCTGTTTGCAGTAATAATTTGTGCATCCTGCCTTTATCTGTCAGCATAAAGTGCTGTATCGGTTTTAAAAGTTTGCTATGTAGCTAGTTTTGTTTTTACGCCATAGTGATTTTTTTTATTGGAGTTTTCTTATTGTTATGGGTAATTTGTTTTTTGTTTTGTTTTTAGGGGTTACTAATGGTACATATAGTTTAATGACTCTTTCAAGTTCAAGTAAGAATGAATTATAATGGTCTTCTGTAGTATTACAGTTAGAGAACAGAATGTGCCAATTAAGAGATGATAGGTCGGCATCTATGAGATCATAGCTGGCTTTTTTGAAATTGTATTTTGGAGATCCATCATTATGATCCTCTTTGTGAGGCCGTAAATTGAGACAAAAGTCAATCATACTGTGGTCACTGTTTGAAAAGGGTTCTTATATTTGTAGGCTATAAATTGAGTTTGAGCTGTTGCAGAAGATGAGGTCGAGGCAGTTGTTGAGTCTAGTGTTGTTAGTTACTAATTGATCCAGTCCCAGTGTAGTAACAGCATTGTACAGGGCTGCATGTATGGGTTTGGACATACATTTGTTTAGAGTCCAATCTATAAGAGGTAGATTGAGGTCACCAAGGAAAATAAGAGGGTGTGGACAAGAGGCAGCCCACGTCAGCAGTGAAGTTAGTTTGTTTGCATGAACTATGTCATAATCAGGGGCTCTGTAGCATAGTAAGAAGCGGATAGTGGTATTTAAGGACAGATCACAAACAATGGTCTCTGGAAGAGCAAACTCCTCTGTAATTTGAATCTTTCTTAGATTTAGGGATTTTTTTTATAGAAGATAGCAACTCCACCTCCTCTACAGATTTCGCAATCTGACCAATACACGTGATATTCTCTGATTGTGTTAATGGAGTCTGGAAAAGATACATTCAACCACGTCTCACAGACAAATATAATATCGAATGTGGCTGTGCTTAGTAAGATGAGGAATTCATGCATTTTGTTTGAGGCTTCTTGCGTTGAGTAGTTTGCATTTTAGTTACGTAGTAGTGGGTCTGGAGGAAGTAAGGGGTGTGCATGCCTAATGTTGGATGTTGGGGTGATGGTTATTGGGATGTAAGTTGAAGGTTTTGTTTTTGATACATTCTGTGCAGTAGTCAGGTTAGTATTTCCTTGTTCTTGTAGTCTTTTGAGTTCAGAGCGTAGTTCACGGGACTGTACACATTACTGTAAGGTTAGGTCAGGGTGAAAATGGAGATTCTTATGGTTGATGTTGCTCTTGGCAAGTGAGTTTATAGTGTAAATTATTTTTTTTTTGCTTAATTCATTTTTGCAAACGACCCTGCAGAAGCATGACGCCAACGTGCCGTCACTGTTTTTGAACTCTGGGTGGGAAATGTCAAGTATTTCATCAGGGGAAATGCTTGATGCTTGATAGCCACTGATGATGTTGCAGACATTTGTGATGTCATCATTGTCATTGTTGTCTTCTAGACCAAATAAGATGGCATTGGGATGTTTCGTTCGCGTTCGACGGCTTCTTTGATGAGGATTGGGATATCATTATTTGTTGGATTTGTGTTTTTTTTGTGGAATGGGTTGTGGTTGTGGTTGTTGAGTAAAGATGTGGTTTGCAGCTATTGGATGTTCATTTTTTGTGTTGTGTCTTTTTTTTTCAAGGTTAGTTAATCTTGTTTTTATAATATCCAGGGATTCTACTATGGTTTCAAGGGATGTTATTCGTGTTTCTAAGGTATCAACTCTTTCGAACAGTCCAGTTTGGGTCTGCATGGTGGACAGATATATGGAAACCCATGGTTGAGTGATTCTAGGAATTGAGCCATTTGCTTGGGTAATCCCAAGCAGTCATGGTGAGTGTAGTTGTCACATAGGGAACATTTGATGGAATTTTCATTCTCCTGTTAAGTTTCTTTACATATAAGGCATGTGCAGGAGTCTTGTGATTCATTGGTGGGGATTTCTTTCTTTTGGGGTTGTGGTTTGGTCTGGATTTTTATTGACATGGTGGGTTTGTTGAGATGGTTGGTTGAATTAAATTGTTCAATCAAACAAGATCAATAACAATATTGCACCAATCAATTAATTACAGTAATCATGCTAGTCAAGTAATTTCACTAATTAGCAATCACCCTAATCAATTAATCATACTAATCACATCAAACTGGTCAATTAATTTCACTAATAATTAAATTTTACTAATCAAATTATACTGATAGGTAATCACATTATTTGCTCTAGACACTCTAATCACACTAATCAATCAAACAATCAATTGATAAATTATTTTAGAGAAATTATTATAGAGAAATAATTTTATAGACATCATTATCTAATCATTGATATATGTCTTGAGGTAATAAAGTTATAAGTTTTGAAGTAATGAAGTAATCGGTGTTGTAAGTATTGAAGTAATGAGATAGTAAGTCAGCAAGTAAAGGGCTATTGCTCTACTGGCTGCTGCTAACCGATCCACTTGGTGAGGAAGATTTATTGCTTTGCTGGCTGCTGTTATCTGATCGACTCGTATAGCTGACTCCCTTCTCAGTTGACAGGAAATCTCCGCTCAGGGGTCTTTGCCCAGGAATCTTGGTGACGTAGAGGTGGAAGGCACGTGGTTTCTTTTTGTTTGAAATGGCTTCAAAGTGATTGATTTTTGGTGAGGTAGAGGTTGTTGGAGATTAGTAATGAAAGGGTTTATCCTTGGATTATTCTTAAAGTGTAAAACTAAAAGTTTAAAGTAAAGAGCCCCTTTCTAGCTCAGAATCATACTCCTTATCCACTTTCATCTCAGAATTGAGTTTGCAGCTGCTCTCAGCCCTCTTCCAGATCTTCCAGGTCAGAATCGTGCTGTTTTCAGTCCCTCAGACTCCACTGATTTCTTTCAAATTACGGTGTCCCTGTCTGCTCTTTGCTATCGGCTCCTCTCCAATCTCCCTCGCTCTCCGCTGATCATAGTATAGCTCTCGGAGCTCAGACTCGTGTCCCTAAGTCTCCTTCCAGTATCAGCTAGTGCAATTGGATATTTATTTTTATTTTTATTTATGGGGCACAGAATTCAATCTCCCTCTTGGAGATCTTACTCAGAATTCGATCTCTCTTTTGTCTATCAGTTGGCTATGACTGGTCTCTTTAGGATTCTTATTCATAGATCTCTCATCCTGGAGTTGAATAAGAGCAGAGCCAATATACAGCCTTGCTTGACACCTTTTTCGTTTCAATGTGGACCTGGGAATTAAATTTATAATTCTAAATCCTAATGCTGCCTTTAAAAGTCAGCTGAATGACTTTGGCCAATCACTCTCTTCGAACTTTGGGAAAAAGACTAATCCCAAAAATGTCACCAATAAAACTACATGGACTTATTTGTATAGTCACCAAGAGTCAAAAGTGACTTGAGTTTATCATATATTTTTTACAAAATATTAGAATTTTTCAAAGTCAGTGTATTTTATGTTCAGTTCATGCATGTTTAAAATTAAACAAAAGGAAAATTGAAGCAATAGGGATTTTAAACAGCCGATCCCACTACTTAAACCAACATCTAATATGGCAAACAATTAAAAATGGGGTTAGATATGATTGATATTTGGATGGAGACCATCAGAAATCTCAGAGCAATAAACTAGCTTGGGAAATGAAGAAAACATTCTGAAAAAGACATTATCAAACTGTTTCTGTCTAGTTGCCAGAGAAAACGACTTGGGTAAACTTATACATTTATCATTTATTCAATGAAGATGTTATCTTTAACTGTGTATATATGTGAGTAAAAGGGAAGTTGGTTTGGATAAGTTAATTTTTAAAAAGTAAAGTTCTATTGTGCATATGCATGTTAACACAGGAACATAAGAAACAATGGATGGCAACTAACCAAAGAGAGAAACAATTTAAAACTAAGGAGAGATTTCTTAACTGTTAGAACAATCAATCAGTCTTTAGAAATTGTGGATGCTTCAACACTGGAGGTTTTAAAGAAGATATTAGATAATAATGTGAAATGGTATAGGGTTTCTTGCTCGAGCAGGGGCTTGGATTAGAAGACCTGCAAGGTCAATCCCAATTTTGTTATTCTGTTATAACAGGCTCTTCTGAATGCCAATCATTATGAAACTTGTTCCCCAAAATACAAAGCACCACTGATTTTAATACAATTGCTTCTGTAGGGACCAAACGCTTTCTATGCTTACCATTGTTATACATACAAACTACTTTAAATCAAGGCAATGTGTTTAACACTGATGTTAATTTCTTTGGAAGATGAAACCCTGTATATTATAAGATATGCAGGAAACTGATAAAATTTAAAAAGCAGTAAGCACATTTTTTCCATTTATAATCTAAAGAATAAAATTTGTACATTTTTTTTAGGTTCTGTGTCCATCAATGACAAGATGCACGGTCATACAGGAAACCAAATTATTCTTTCTGCACCCAAATACAGTACCAAACCATTTTATTTAATATGGACTAAGAACTCTACGTTTATTGCAGAATATTTAAATAATAATATTACTTTATCAACAAAACAACCAGAACCAAACAAATACTACTTATTTCTTAATGGAAGTCTGAAAATAAATAGATTGAAGAAAATGGATGCTGGAAATTATGAAGTAAAAGCATATAAAGAAAATGGTATCCATTTATCTGATGGGTTAATTACATTGCAAGTTGATGGTGAGTTTTTGAATACCAATCTACCCTTCATCAACCTGTGAGCATCTTTGTTTTACTTCTTTTCTCCTTCATATTGGCACTTTGGATTGGCCATAGTTGCATTTCGTGGGTAGTGATATTCCCATACAGTCTTTACTGTAAATTTTAAAAATTGATCAGCATTAATAAGATAGACAACCCTCAGGAAATAATGTCTTAAATTCCCAAGTCTCTAAAAAAATACCAATAGATTGAAGTGAGCTAAGAAAACTTGTCTGCCACTGGAAAACTTTGCACATGACACAACATAGTGAGATTGGTCTGTAGTTTTCAACCAGGCTGGGGTCACCTTTTTTGAAGATAGGGATGATCGTAATAAGGACCATAGGTTCGATAAGGAGCTGGTTCTGACTGATATATCATATATAATGCTTAGGGTTCCGCTATGGCAGAGGAAAGCTTTTTAAAGAAGTATGCACATAATCCATTGGGGCCAATAGATTGGGATGGTTTTAGATTATGTAGTGCCTTTTCTACGTTATCTACTGTAAAGTCAATATGTAGTAGATCATTGCAGTTAGTTGTGGTACGACTAGGAAATGTGGGGCATGAGCCATTGCTGTTTACAAAGACTGAACTGAGGAATGTGTTGAAGAGGTTGGCCTTAACAGCTTTGTCGCTGCAGTCTTTCCCATTTGGTCCCTTTAGAGGTGGGATGGTTCTTGAGTCTTTAAGTTTGGTATTTAAAAAATTGTAGAAGGCGTGGGTAGATTTTGTATAGGAGGTTTCCCTCCTGTTTGCAGTAATAATTTGTGCATCCTGCCTTTATCTGTCAGCATAAAGTGCTGTATCGGTTTTAAAAGTTTGCTATGTAGCTAGTTTTGTTTTTAGGCCATAGTGATTTTTTTATTGGAGTTTTCTTATTGTTATGGGTAATTTGTTTTTGTTTTGTTTTTAGGGGTTACTAATGGTACATATAGTTTAATGACTCTTTCAAGTTCAAGTAAGAATGAATTATAATGGTCTTCTGTAGTATTACAGTTAGAGAACAGAATGTGCCAATTAAGAGATGATAGGTCGGCATCTATGAGATCATAGCTGGCTTTTTTGAAATTGTATTTTGGAGATCCATCATTATGATCCTCTTTGTGAGGGTAAATTGAGACAAAAGTCAATCATACTGTGGTCACTGTTTGAAAAGGGTTCTTATATTTGTAGGCTATAAATTGAGTTTGAGCTGTTGCAGAAGATGAGGTCGAGGCAGTTGTTGAGTCTAGTGTTGTTAGTTACTAATTGATCCAGTCCCAGTGTAGTAACAGCATTGTACAGGGCTGCATGTATGGGTTTGGACATACATTTGTTTAGAGTCCAATCTATAAGAGGTAGGGTTTCTTGCTTGAGCAGGGGCTTGGATTAGAAGACCTGCAAGGTCAATCCCAATTTTGTTATTCTGTTATAACAGGCTCTTCTGAATGCCAATCATTATGAAACTTGTTCCCCAAAATACAAAGCACCACTGATTTTAATACAATTGCTTCTGTAGGGACCAAACGCTTTCTATGCTTACCATTGTTATACATACAAACTACTTTAAATCAAGGCAATGTGTTTAACACTGATGTTAATTTCTTTGGAAGATGAAACCCTGTATATTATAAGATATGCAGGAAACTGATAAAATTTAAAAGCAGTAAGCACATTTTTTCCATTTATAATCTAAAGAATAAAATTTGTACATTTTTTTTAGGTTCTGTGTCCATCAATGACAAGATGCACGGTCATACAGGAAACCAAATTATTCTTTCTGCACCCAAATACAGTACCAAACCATTTTATTTAATATGGACTAAGAACTCTACGTTTATTGCAGAATATTTAAATAATAATATTACTTTATCAACAAAACAACCAGAACCAAACAAATACTACTTATTTCTTAATGGAAGTCTGAAAATAAATAGATTGAAGAAAATGGATGCTGGAAATTATGAAGTAAAAGCATATAAAGAAAATGGTATCCATTTATCTGATGGGTTAATTACATTGCAAGTTGATGGTGAGTTTTGAATACCAATCTACCCTTCATCAACCTGTGAGCATCTTTGTTTTACTTCTTTTCTCCTTCATATTGGCACTTTGGATTGGCCATAGTTGCATTTCGGTGGGTAGTGATATTCCCATACAGTCTTTACTGTAAATTTTAAAATTGATCAGCATTAATAAGATAGACAACCCTCAGGAAATAATGTCTTAAATTCCCAAGTCTCTAAAAAATACCAATAAATTGAAGTGAGCTAAGAAAACTTGTCTGCCACTGGAAAACTTTGCACATGACACAACATAGTGAGATTGGTCTGTAGTTTTCAACCAGGCTGGGGTCACCTTTTTGAAGATAGGGATGATCGTAATAAGGACCATAGGTTCGATAAGGAGCTGGTTCTGACTGATATATCATATATAATGCTTAGGGTTCCGCTATGGCAGAGGAAAGCTTTTAAAGAAGTATGCACATAATCCATTGGGGCCAATAGATTGGGATGGTTTTAGAATATGTAGTGCCTTTTCTACGTTATCTACTGTAAAGTCAATATGTAGTAGATCATTGCAGTTAGTTGTGGTACGACTAGGAAATGTGGGGCATGAGCCATTGCTGTTTACAAAGACTGAACTGAGGAATGTGTTGAAGAGGTTGGCCTTAACAGCTTTGTCGCTGCAGTCTTTCCCATTTGGTCCCTTTAGAGGTGGGATGGTTCTTGAGTCTTTAAGTTTGGTATTTAAAAATTGTAGAAGGCGTGGGTAGATTTGTTAGGAGGTTTCCCTCCTGTTTGCAGTAATAATTTGTGCATCCTGCCTTTATCTGTCAGCATAAAGTGCTGTATCGGTTTTAAAAGTTTGCTATGTAGCTAGTTTTGTTTTTAGGCCATAGTGATTTTTTTATTGGAGTTTTCTTATTGTTATGGGTAATTTGTTTTGTTTTGTTTTTAGGGTTACTAATGGTACATATAGTTTAATGACTCTTTCAAGTTCAAGTAAGAATGAATTATAATGGTCTTCTGTAGTATTACAGTTAGAGAACAGAATGTGCCAATTAAGAGATGATAGGTCGGCATCTATGAGATCATAGCTGGCTTTTTTGAAATTGTATTTTGGAGATCCATCATTATGATCCTCTTTGTGAGGCCGTAAATTGAGACAAAAGTCAATCATACTGTGGTCACTGTTTGAAAAGGGTTCTTATATTTGTAGGCTATAAATTGAGTTTGAGCTGTTGCAGAAGATGAGGTCGAGGCAGTTGTTGAGTCTAGTGTTGTTAGTTACTAATTGATCCAGTCCCAGTGTAGTAACAGCATTGTACAGGGCTGCATGTATGGGTTTGGACATACATTTGTTTAGAGTCCAATCTATAAGAGGTAGGGTTTCTTGCTTGAGCAGGGGCTTGGATTAGAAGACCTGCAAGGTCAATCCCAATTTTGTTATTCTGTTATAACAGGCTCTTCTGAATGCCAATCATTATGAAACTTGTTCCCCAAAATACAAAGCACCACTGATTTTAATACAATTGCTTCTGTAGGGACCAAACGCTTTCTATGCTTACCATTGTTATACATACAAACTACTTTAAATCAAGGCAATGTGTTTAACACTGATGTTAATTTCTTTGGAAGATGAAACCCTGTATATTATAAGATATGCAGGAAACTGATAAAATTTAAAAAGCAGTAAGCACATTTTTTCCATTTATAATCTAAAGAATAAAATTTGTACATTTTTTTTTAGGTTCTGTGTCCATCAATGACAAGATGCACGGTCATACAGGAAACCAAATTATTCTTTCTGCACCCAAATACAGTACCAAACCATTTTATTTAATATGGACTAAGAACTCTACGTTTATTGCAGAATATTTAAATAATAATATTACTTTATCAACAAAACAACCAGAACCAAACAAATACTACTTATTTCTTAATGGAAGTCTGAAAATAAATAGATTGAAGAAAATGGATGCTGGAAATTATGAAGTAAAAGCATATAAAGAAAATGGTATCCATTTATCTGATGGGTTAATTACATTGCAAGTTGATGGTGAGTTTTTGAATACCAATCTACCCTTCATCAACCTGTGAGCATCTTTGTTTTACTTCTTTTCTCCTTCATATTGGCACTTTGGATTGGCCATAGTTGCATTTCGGTGGGTAGTGATATTCCCATACAGTCTTTACTGTAAATTTTTAAAAATTGATCAGCATTAATAAGATAGACAACCCTCAGGAAATAATGTCTTAAATTCCCAAGTCTCTAAAAAAATACCAATAGATTGAAGTGAGCTAAGAAAACTTGTCTGCCACTGGAAAACATTCAACACTGACATAACATTATCATGATGCCAGAGTTCAATTAATAGGCAAGTGCCTGCAATTTGTGGAGGGAAAAAGTATTTCCCCCCATAGGATCAGAAATGAAATCCTCACTTGAACTTTGTTGCTGTATTGATGACAGTTTCTTGAAACCCTAAAATGACTTTTCCAAACAGTCTCATGTTGTTGTTAGATGTTGTATGGGACTGGAAAGTATGGAACATCATAAAGCAGGGGTAGGAAATATGTGGCCTTCTAGAAGTTGTTGGATAAGTTCCAGACAGCTTCCAGACAAGTTTCCAGACAAGTTCCAGACAGCTTGGCAAATAGAAAAGCCAAGCTTTGTAGTGTAGCAACATCTAGAGAACCATCAATTTCCCATCCCTGCCTTGGGGTAAAACAATCTCTCAGCCCCACTACATGCATACAATCCAAAACAAAGAATTAAAATAATGCATAATCTTGCTGTGGAATGTCAGAATAGCCGAAAAGATATAATAAATATCTTTTATAGAACAATAGAATATTGTTCTATGCTGGGACAACAGTGAAAATAAAAGATTAAAATTCCTCAAGCATGATTATAATCATGGACTTACCTGGAAGCGATTAGAGATGCAGGCTGCTTACTTCTCTGCTCTGATAGTGTCCACTGATGATTGCCCTGCCGCCCTGTTTAGGGTTACTCGCTCCCTCCTTCATCTGGAGGAGAGGGGGACCCTCTGCGGGCAGAGCAGAGAATTTAGCTTACATCTGGCGGATAAGATCGCTCAGATTCGGGCCGGCTTGGACTCTGACTAGCAGGGTGTGGATGATGGAGTGGCGACGAGTCTGGCCGATTGTATCTGGGTTGAGTTTGACCCTGTCTCCCTGGATGAAGTGGACAGGATCATGCGGAGGTTGTCTTCACCACGGTTTATTGGACCCGTGTCCTTCCTGGTTGGTTTATGCCTCCAGGGAGGTTACACGCGGTTGGCTCCAGGCAGTTGTCAACGCCTCTTTGAGTGAGGGGTTTTCTCCCGCCACCTTGAAGGAGGCGGTGGTCAGACCCCTCCTCAAGAAGTCTGCTCTGGACCCAACTGTTTTAAACAACTATCGTCCGGTCTCCAACCTTTGCTTTTTAGCGAAGGTTGTTGAGAGCGTGGTGGTTCAGCAACTTCTGTTGTTCCTGGAAGAAACTGATTATCTAGACCTGTACCAATTGGGCTTCAGGCCTGGACACAGCACGGAGACAGCATTGGTCGCACTGATGGATAATCTCTGATGGGCTCGACAGGGTTTTCCTCTGTCCTGGTCCTTTTAGATTTCTCAGCGGCTTTCAATACCATCAACCATGGTATCCTTCTGTGGCGGCTTCGGGGGTTGGGAGTGGGGGGCACCGTTCTACGGTGGTTCTCCTCCTACCTTTCGGGCCGCTCACAGTCGGTGTTGACAGGAGAGCAGATATCGGCCCCGAGACTCCTCACTTGTGGGGTGCCACAGGGGTTGGTTCTCTCACCTCTCCTGTTTAATATCTACATGAAACCACTGGGCGAGATCATCCATGGTTTTGGGGTGAGGTATCACCAATATGCAGATGATACCCAGCTTTACATCTTCACCCCAAAACAAATCAGTGATGCTCTCTCCGTGATGTCCCGGTGCCTGGAGGCGGTGCAGGTCTGGATGGGGAGTAACAGGCTCCGGCTCAACCCGGCCAAGACCGAGTGGCTGTTCTTACCGGCATCTCGGTTCTCAGCAAATGTGCCATCTTTGGTCATGGGGGGACAGGTGTTGCCCCCTGTGGATAGGGCGAGGAATCTGGCATTCTCTTGGATCCACAGCTCAGTTTAGAGGAGCAGGTGGGGGCTGTGGCCAGGGAGGCTTTTGCCCAGGTTTGGCTGGTTCACCAGCTCCGCCCTTATCTGAGCCAAGATGCCCTTCGAACGGTCACTCATGCGCTCGTCACTTCCAGAATCGACTACTGCAATGCTCTCTACATGGGGCTGCCCTTGCAGTCCACCTGGGGGTTGCAGCTGGTGCAGAATGCGGCTGTGCGGGCTGTGATGGGGGTGTCCCAATACTCCCATGTTACACCCCTCCTGCGCGGCTTGCACTGGTTGCCGGTTGCCTCCCGGGTTGCCTTCAAGGTGCTAGTAATGACTTATAAATGGCTTGGGTCCAAGGTGCTTGCAGGAACATCTCCTGCCAGCGTCACACTCCGATTGCCCTGTGCGCTCCCACAGGAGGGGCCTCCTTGGGATTCCGCCGGTTAGACATTGTCGGCAGGCGTTCCTGTGGGTTAGGTTTCTTCTGTGGGAGAGCCACCTGGTGGAACTTGGCTTTAGGGGTAGGTTATTTTAGTTGTTTTATTTAAATTTTAATTAACTGTTTTTAGGCTTGTAGTTATTTAATTATTTTTATTGTAATCTATTCGGTTTTTAAAATGTTCGCCGCCCTGAGTCCTTAGGGAGAAGGGCGGCATACAAGTCTAAATAAATAAATAAATAAATAATAATAATAATACTTAGACTTATATATTGCCCCATTATAGCACTCTGAACAATTTGCCCGCAACAATCCAGGTCCTCATTTTACTGACCTCAGAAAGATGGAAGGCTGAGTCAACCTTGAGTCAGCCAGGATCGAACTTCTGGCCATAGGCAGAGTTAGCCTGAAATATTGCATTTTATACCACTAAGTAGTCAAAAAGATAAAGATTTAATTCTTTATTATTCAATTCTTAGATTTAAAATGTTTTTTTAAATAATGGTGTATTTAAATCATTTAGCAGAGCATATTTCTTTTCTTTCAGAGCTTCAACCAAAACTCAGTGAACTTTGTCCTCAAAGAACGTTGACATGTGAGGTGAAATATTCTGAGAAACCAAAACCCAGATTTAAATTGTTTCAAGATACTAAAGAAATTGAAACGCTTGGACAACCAGTATATGACAATGCAACATGGAAGGTGACATTGCCATTAAAAGTCCATTCTGGAAAATTCAGATGTGAGATTGATGTTAATTCTGACAAGAATCATATCGAGAAACAAATAACATGTTCAGGAGAAGGTATTAACTTAGCTTCATAATACACTTCTGATTGCTAGACTGTATAGCCTGAAATATTAAATATGTAAACTGTTTGTTTAGTTTCTGTCTTAATATTCAGACTGAGTGGTTTGCAAGTTGTAATTTTTAACATGAATCAAATCAATTGTGAGATATTCCACAATTCGGCTGTTTTCACAGGCCGGCCTGGATTGAGAGGGGTTGGGGTTTTTAATTTTGGGATATTTTAATATTTTAGAATTATTTGGATTGGGCAAATTTTGGAATAAGTTTTATACTGTGTATATGTTTCTGTGTAAGCAGCCCCGAGTCCCCCCCGGAGATGGGGCGGCATATAAATTCAAATATAAAATATAAATAAATAAATAAAATATCTAAATATATTCAGTACCTGTAATTGTGACAGAGCCAATCAGTTGCATTAATAAATGTTAAATGAAATTGTGGTTTGATTGTTTATGCCAACTGTGATATATTCAAGAAATCATTTTTAAGGAAGCCATGAATAAATGTTTCGTGTTTTTCCCTTATTTTATCATGTTAGGCAGAAAAAATAATAGACTCTTTTTTTCTCTTTTGTGTATGCTCACTTTCCTTCTCTATGTGCATGCATATATATGTATAAGTACACACATACAATATTTTCTTATGAGTTTTTCTGTGTTTCAGATTTACTTAATTCAAAAGCTATGTTCCTCATCCCGATAACTGCGGGAAGTATAGTCGCATTAATCATCGGTTTGGCTTTGATTATTTACTTCATCAGAAGGAAGAAAGCAAAAAGATGTGAGAGGGAAGGTAAGACTGGCATTCTTTCCATTTAAAATCAAACAAATTTCTCTCTTTCTAACAACCAAGCATGCTAAATCCATTGATCCCTGTGAAATATATATGCACTAAATCAATTGCTAGATATATTTTAATGAAAATTAAAGTTCAGGTCTGGCTCACGGAGGAAGGGAAGAAAGGAAACATGGAAGAAATACAGCATTTTACTTAATGTGTCCAAAGAAGCCTGATTTTTATAAAAGTGGTGATTTTTTTTGCTCTGCTTTTCACCCTGGTTTCTACATTAAAAATAAAATAATATGTGATTTTGATTGCAAATTGAATTGGTTCATCAAAGATGAAAATCATTAATGTGGGTGCATGATTTTTCACCCTGCCAAGCAAATTAAAAAAAATCTCATTGAGTCTTAAATACTCTGTCATGGGACATATTTGAAAGATTAGTGAAGAGTAGATAAAAGTAGATGTGATTTTGTTAAATTAACCTTTAAACAGTATTAAACTTGGGTTAGTATGATTATGTTTAAATTTGTCCTGTCAAATTAAACAATAAAATTTAATATTGTCCTTTTTTCTCTCATATACTTCACAATTCTGTTCTGGCTTCTAATTAGTGGGTAGATACTAGTAGAAAATATCTTCAGTCTCTGGGGCAATGCAGTATTTCTCCCTATCTTCATTGAGCAGGAACATCCAACAAAATCTACTCGGTCAGTTTCCTTGGGTACTTTTGGCAATCCCCACTACTCCAACAGGAAAATAAAGGTTGAGAGGCTTTCAGAATTATTCCCATTAATTGACTTTTTATTCTTTGGATGACAGATGACTTTCTTGTTCCTCAAATTCTTTAGTTTGACTTTAAGGAATAGGAGTAATCCTCTGATTGGACTCTATGGCTTCTGACTAGTCTTGGTAGTAGACTTTCCTGCCTTTTATATTGTATATTGTTTAATTTTATCTGATTTAATTACATATATTTTGTTAGTAAGACTTAGGATCTAGTTTATTTAATTTTTTAAAAGATAAAGGCCTTTTTTGTATTTTACAATTTCTATAGAGATGTGCTACATAAGATTTTTGTACAGTACATCTATTTTGTACTTTTGTATATTTCAATTAATTGATATTCTTTATTTCTGATCCATGTTTACTTTTTAAAGTGGATGATGATGATGATAATGATTTACCCAAGACTCTGTGTCCTGAAATAAGTTTTTTAAAAAATGTGATATCAAGTAGGGGTCACTGGAGATGATGAGAAACAAAAGGCAGCCAAGTGATAATCAAGGCATCATGATGCAGATTTCCCCAACCAATAGCCCCCAGATATATTGGATTACAACTCTTCATTTTAATGCTGGGTATTGTAAGGATATGTAATCTTACCAATTTGGGGAGGGATGACTTAGACCTTGGTGCTGGATTGGAATCTTTGATATGGCAAGCTCTTTATTTCTGAGACTTCGTCCAGATTTGAATTAGTATTGGAAATTGAGTACTTGACCATAATCTATGCTACTTTACCCTTTGTGATATTCTGCATAAAATTCAGAGCTGATTTTGTTCTGCTGCTCTTCAGTTAGGTCAATCAGTATTACTCAGAGTTTTTGTTTGTTTCTCCTTATTGCAGCTGAGGAGTATGCCCTGCAAATCCAGATTAATAATCACCTGCAACAAAGGAAACTTCCTGAGATTCCTGTTTATTCTGGCTCTAATCCATCATCTCAAAAAAACAGACCACCTCCTTCTCAACTGCAACAACAGATTGGTCCCTCCAAATCATGCCCTCATCCAAAACCACCCAGACGATAAAAGAAAGACCTTAAGTATTTTGTGTTGCATACTTACCTCAGAGAAAATACTTTTGCTTTCCATATTAGCATTGAAATGTCTGTAAATTTATAGTTAGCCAGTCAACTCTGAGCAGGCTTAAAGTGTGGCTGTTGGCAAATAGATTAGAAACAAAACTAGAAAATCAGAAGATTCAGAGTAATTTATTATTCCCACACAAAACTTCATGACTAGGGAGGCTTTGGCCTGTTGTAATGATTGTGTGAGTGCTGTCATTTTCAAGCAACTTAAGTATTTTCTTATATGACATTGTTCTATATTTATATTTCCTATACTATATCTTTGTAGTTTTGCACTATATTTTTGTAATACATACACAGAGAATGGCATTTAAAGCAATAAAAAGAAATTGAAATTTGTTCCATATTTGTTCTATTTCAGATTTGTTCTATATTTGCATTGTTCTATATTGATATTTCCTATACTATATCTTTGTAGTTTTGCACTATATTTTTGTAATAGACACACAGAGAACTGCAATTAAAGCAATAAAGAGAAGGAATTTGAATGGAAATATGACCAGAAGATTAAAAAGGGGGTAGTGGATAAAAAAGACAGTCATTAGAAAGTGACAAGTGGAATGAGAGAAATAAGAAAAGAAATACAGAAAAAATGACTTCTAATTCTATTTGTATCTATGTAGAGGAACTTTGATGTTTGTGTAGGAATGTGAATATTTTTTAAAAAAAGAATTATCTGCTTTTTTCATTACAAAAATAAAATGATCGTCCATTTCTAGGGCAGTAATGTCGACAAATTTGAAAGTTCACCTCCAGATCAGAGTTATATCTAAACCTTAAAAACTACTTAATATCAGTTATAATTGCCAAACAAGCCAGATTCAAACTTCAGATAAAAAAAGATGGTTATTTCTAATAAAGATAAATAAGATTCACAGTTTGTGTTTTATATTTTACATGAAGCTATAGTCAATGAAAAACAGAAGTGCAGACTTTCAGCCACTTTGCAACTGCATAGGAAGGGAGGCAGAGAGAAACAAGTACAAGATACACTGTCAGTCTTACTCTTTGTACACTAAACTACAGCTTAGCACAGCTATGGTGCTTGATGAAAGCCATTTCTGGAGTCAGCAGGGGTGCTCCCCATCTCTGCCGTTCCCATGAGTTTATTGATCAACTTGGGGGGTATCACCAAGCCCTTTATCAGGAAATCCTTGGGAATCCCATGTTTGTCCATGGGAACCCTGTGATCGGAAGCATGATGAATGGAGTACAGGAGACAAGCCACTTGTGCAAATGTCACTGTACATGAAATTAATGGTGGGAATGGAAACTCTTGCTCTTATTGTGAGTTTTGCTCAATTTATACATTTCACTCTCTGTATTCATAGTTTGTCTTCTAGTGATACTCAATCAAAAGCATCTTCAATTAGAATCCGAGAAGAGCAGAATAAAAATAAAATAAATAGTAATAAGAAGAGCATGGAACAAAAGACAATTGCAAAATATATTTATTTCAAACATTCAATTCCTGTTTTTCAACTTGAAAAGCATTTGGAGTAGGATGATAATTTGAAAGAGAATTAAACATGCAGCTAGTATTAAACAAACAATAGCAGTTTATCAGAAAGATGATAAAGGAAGCATTTTCACTCTGACTCTCTGAGCTTCTTAGTTACAAAAGCTTTGCAGCAAATATTCAGCAATATTTTTCACAGGAAACTATTGAACTTCCTTGCAGCCTGTGGTTCAGTGTTTTTCCCACATTGAGATGCCTCAGTATTTTAAAAGCTTTACCAAGAGAGAGAAGAAAGAAAATGTGCACTCGGCACTTTAAAATCCAGAGGTCTCTTTTCTACTGCCATCACATACATGAAATGCTAGAATGTAAAGCATGTCAGTAATGAAATGAAGTTATTGTCAAACTTCTGTCCAATTTTCAGCAACCCTTAAAATGGTAATATCAAAGAATTTGGGGGAAGGGTCAAAGAGAGAGTGAACGGAAAGAAGGGAAAAAATGATTGTTAACTCAATCCTGTACATCTTTATTCAGAAATCCAGCGTAGTCCACCATTTCTCAAACTCAGCAATTTTAAGATGGGTACACTTCAACTCTCAAGAAGTCCAGTTATCTTTAAAAAACTGCTAAAATTGAGAAACATTACCCTAGTCAATATTCATGGGATTAAAGACTTACTCTAGGACAAAGAAAGAGCCTTGGTGGTGCAGGCTGTTAAACATCTAGCACTTAGCTCCAGCTGCCTGCAATTAGTGCACGCTCGAATCCCACCAGGCTCAAGGTTGACTCAGCCTTCCATCCTCCCAGGGTAGGTAATTTGAGATAAATTGAGGACCCAAGATTGTTGGGGGCAATAAGCTGACTTTGTAAAAATGCCACTTGGTATAAAGCCCTAGTAATAAGCAGGCATATACAATAGAATGAAAGCTATTGCTGAGCACATTGGGTTGTGCTCCAAAAGATTGTAAGCCACCCTGAGTCTCCGGAGAAGGGCAGCATATAAATGTGAATAATAATAATAAAAAAAGATGGGCAACTACAACTCCAGAGCCAAAGGCAGCCTCTAAATTTTCTTGTATGGCTCCCAGAACCCAATGCAAACCAAAATAATGGTGCAATTTCCTAATATTTTGAGGAAGTAAAGATACCACACCCAAAATAATGATACTTCCAAAAGTCTTTGGAAATCTCAGAAAATCCCATCCTTTGCCTACTGTGATTCATAGATTCTGCTTTTAATCTTTGCTCTCTCAGAATGGTTACACTTGCTCCTTCTTGATCTAAGCATTGGCCTGCGAATAAGTTTAGTCATCTTTCAGTGAAAGTGGCTAAACTGCAAGGAAAAACATTCAAAGAAAAATAAGCAGGAGGTAACACCATTAATTTATGTGGTGTCATATATTCACGATCTGGCATTGGCTCTATTAAGGAAAAAAACTAACCTCAAATATTCTACTTTTCAGTGGCCATTTTGTAGTTCAAGGAATTCCCAGTTTGTCTCTATTGTACTTCCAGTTGAAGATTTCACACTAGTTCAAAAGCTTCAAACATCTATAATTTCTCAGGAGTTAGAGTCTGAGAACAGATCCAATTTATTTTTGACTTTCTGGAGCGCATTTGAAGCTGTAACAAAATTAGCATTTATAGTATCCTGTAGCACTTTGCTTAATAGATCTTGTGGCAGTCCACTTTCCACATTAGTAAAAACTCTTACTTCATCCTAAATTCAATCCATTGATTAAAGTCTCTGCCCCCCTCAAAAAGTTTAGTTTAGACCTAAGTAGCAGCTTCTGGTTGCCTGCCAAATAGAAAAAAGAAGCAGAACTGGACACCTGCTTGTTTTGTCTGAGCTACTTCTTACTGTGGGAAAAGTTGCACGTTTCTAAATAAAAATAAAAACATCCCAGATCAGTCTCAGTCACATTCCCCCACTACTGCTGCCATAGCAACAAAATGCTATAGTTTGGGCAATTGTTAGAAGTGGCTGGTTGCTACAGGCTCATGTATGTCTCTGTTAAATTCGCATAGAGAGGCAGGACGCAGAATGCTTCAGCTCTTAGTTTATTGTGACTTCAGCTCAGAACGGACCTGAATGGCTCAGCCGCGGCAGCTACTTATAGCCGGCTGCCATGGCTGCCAGCCAATCAGAGTGCAGGGTTTTCCCGCACTTTTACAACCGCTGAATTCAAAACACTTTACAACAATGACCAATCATTTAAACTCTGCATACATAACACCCCTCCCCACTAGGTTTGGTCCATACTCAAACCCCATCTATCTAATATACTC
The DNA here is from genome assembly GCA_009733165.1 of Naja naja. Lineage (NCBI taxonomy): Eukaryota > Metazoa > Chordata > Lepidosauria > Squamata > Elapidae > Naja > Naja naja. The sequence continues at coordinate 21,632,495 of CM019152.1, read as the reverse complement.
TTGTAAATAGGTGGGGCTCCTACGGGTACGTTGAGAACTGCATGGTTCAGGTGTTTTGGGAATCTCACCTTGTGAGGAAAGAAATGTTTCTGCCAACATTCCTTTATTAGGATTTCTTGTACTGGTAGAACCTGTTTGGTTACTACAACCCGGTCTCTCCTCCCAATCTATTTCCAACCCAGTGTTATCCCCTAAGTCAGGTAATGATGTGCAATCTTCCATTTGTAAAAATGGTTGTTTGACTGTGACAGGGTTTGGGATGGTTCCTGTTGTGTTAGCTTGTTACACATGGGGTTGATTCTTACTTGCTCATTACCTCCATTATCTCCCCTTCCCCTAGAAAGGCTGTGGGAATGAAATCCAGAGAGGAGCAAGGGCGAGGCTCCAGAGGTAGTCTGGACCGTAACTGGTCTATGTGCCTACTCCACAAGGCACCATCTTCAGTTTGAACCCTGTAAGACCTGGGACCTGTAACCTGGGTTATCTCTGCAGGAATCCATAATGGTTCACCTACAAGGTTTTTAGCATAAACAAAATCACCCACTGAGAATTGGCGAGTTTTGCTGGTGAAATCTAATGGTGCATTGGGTGCGTAAGTGGGGTGAAGACGGTCCAGAGTAGACCTGAGTTTTCTATCCATCAAAAGCTCAGCTGGAGTCAAATTAGTGGATGGGTTAGGAGTGATGTGTTGGATACTGAGAAGTTTTTCAACTTTCTCAGTGATGTCCCCTGGACCCAATTGTTGGAGTTTCTCCTTAGTAAAGCGTACCATGCGTTCAGCCTGGCCGTTAGCCGAAGGATGCCCAGGGGCTGTAAGGGCGTGTCTGATACCCTGTTGTGCTAGATATGATTCAAAGAGGTTGGCAGTAAATTGAGGACCATTGTCAGAAACAATAACATCAGGTAACCCATGAGTTACAAAAAGTTTCTTAAGCTGTTTGATAACAGCGTCTGCCATGGTGGAGGACATAGGGATGACCTCCAACCATCTGGAGTATGCATCTACCACAATAAGGAAAGTGTGTCCTCTGGTAGGGCCAGCAAAATCAATATGAATCCTGGACCATGGACCCCTAGGACATTCCCATTCCTTTTTTTTTTTTTAATTTTTTAATTCGTTTTATTTAGTAATTAAACATAACCAAACAAACAAACACTAACATAAACAAAACATAATCAAACACAAAACATATGATACAATCGAACCTAGTACGGCTAGGCTCATATCATTCATTGTCCATCATTTGTTAAGTCCTATTCAGAAAGTCTGTTAAGTCTTTTTCTTATCTAACCATCCATAGAAGTTGTTCCAAGTTTTGTAATAGTCCGTTTCTTCCTTATTTTTAATTTCCATTGTCAATTTGTCCATTTCTGCACACTCAATTATTTTCTTCGTAAGTTCCGCTTCTGTTGGAGTTTCAGTGTTTTTCCACTTCTGTGCAAAGGCCATCCTTGCCGCTGTAATAATATGGATCATTAAATAAAAGATTTCCTTCGGATAGGTCTTATTGGTGATTCCCAGTAAAAAAAATTCTGGTTTGAAATTAATCTCTACATCACAAATTTCTCGTAAGCATTGATGTATTTCTTTCCAATATTCCTGGGCCTTTCCACAACTCCACCATATATGATAATATGTACCTCTTTCCTTATTACACTTCCAACAAAAGGAGGAAAATTTATTATTCATTTTAGATAGTCTTGTTGGTGTTATATGCCATCTATAAAATAATTTATACAGATTTTCTTTAAATGGAATTGCAAGGGTTATTTTTTATTTCTAGTCCAAATATTTTGCCAATCATTCAAAGCTATGCTGTGACCAAAATCTCTCATCCAGCGTATCATTGTTTCTTTGACTGTTTCTTCTTCCAATTTAGTTTGTAATAATACTTGGTATGTTTTTTAATCATTTTTACATCTGGTCCTAACAAGATTTCATCTAATTCCGTCCTAGTTTTGCTAATACCCAATTCCTTTTTGTCTTCTGCATGTTTAGCTTGGAGTTGTAGATAGGCCCACCATTCCAATTCTATTCCCTGTTCATTCAACCGCTGTCTAGTTTGTAAATCTCCTTTTTCATCTAACAGTTCTTCATAAGTAATAATTTTATCGTATCTTAGCAGGTGTGGATGCATCAAAGCTTCTAATGTTGATATCCAGATTGGTATTTGAATGTACATTTGTTTCTTAATTTTGAACCAGGTGTGTAGAAGTGTCTGTCTTACTTTGTGTTTCAAAACGTAGCTGTGTCCCTTTAAACTATCTTGTCTAAGAAAAAAGTGCCATCCTGTCTGGAGATTATAGCCTTCTAATGTTAGTATCCTTGTATTTGTGTGATTTATCCAGTCTTTTATCCAAGTCATAATTGCAGCACTATAATACAGCTCCCAATCTGGTAGGCCAAATCCCCCTTTCAGTTGCATCTTGTAGTAATTTTAGTTTTATCCTTGGTCTTTTTTTTGCCAAATAAAATTTGATGTTAATCTATTTAATTCATCAAAGAAGGATTTTTTAATTTTATGGGGGCGTTTTGAAAGAGAAATAGAATTTTTGGTAAGATATTCATTTTAATCGTGGCTATCCTGCCCATAAAGGATAATTTTAAATTGTTCCATCTTATTAGGTCTTCCTTATTTGTTTAATAAGTGGGTCATAGTTGTCTTTCTTCAGTGTGCTATATCTGGGGATATAATGATTCCTAAATATTTAATTTTTTCAACAATTTCAATGCCCATTGTTGAGGTCAGTAATTCTTTCTGTTTACTTGTCATATTTTTAGTAATCATTTTTGTTTTCTTTTTATTTATTTTTAATCCTGCTACTAAACCAAATTCATCCAATTTTTGTAAAAGTTTAGGTCCTGAAGATTGAGGTTCTTCCAGAATGAAAAGAAGGTCATCTGCAAATGCCTGTAATTTAAATTCTTCCCTTTTTACTTTTAGTCCTTTTATATCATTGTCTTTTTAATTGTCCTAATTAAAGCCTCTAATGTCATAATGAACAGCAGTGGTGACAATGGACAGCCTTGTCTCGTTCCTTTTTGTATTTGAAACTTTTCTGTAAGTCCCCGTTAATTAAAATTGTAGCATATTGTTTTTGATAGATAGCCTTAATTACATTAGAGAATTTAGGTCCTAACTTCAAATATTCACTTTGTTGTAGAATAAAGTCCCATTTCACATTATCAAATGCCTTTTGGGCATCTAAGAATAGCAATGCAGCTTGTTCTGCACTCCGATCCTCATAATACTCTAATATGTCCAACGCTACTCTGATATTGTTTCTAAGATGTCTCTGAGGGAGAAAGCCATTTTGGTCAGGGGATATGAGTTTATTAAGTATTTTTTTAGTCTCTCTGCCAAGATCGTCATAAAGATTTTATAATCTACATTAAGGAGAGAGATTGGCCGATAGTTCCCTGGTTCTGTTAGATCGAGCCTGATTTGGGAATGATGGATATTTTAGCTTCTTGCCATGATTGAGGACAATTCGCTTTGTCTAAAACTTCATTGAAAATTTTACCATTTCCTTTCCTAAAATTTCTTGTTGTGCTTTATAAATCTCTGCTGGTAAGCCATCTGGACCTGGGACTTTATCTATTTTTTGTTTGTTGATAGCCTCATAGACTTCTTGAAGGGTTATAAAATGGTTTAACGCTTTTTCATCTTCTTCTGAAATTTGTGTGAGATCTGTATTTTTAAGTATTTTAAAATTTGGTCTTCTGTAACATGACTTGTCTCTGTGTATAGATCTTTATAGTATTTTTGAATAATCTGCCTTTTATCCTCCTCTTTATAACATATATCCCTTGTTCATTTCTTAATTTAGTAATCCATCTTTTTTCATTTTGTTTTTTAAGTTTAGAGGCTAACCAACGCCCTGGTTTATTTGCATTTTCAAATTGGTATTGCTTTGTCCTCTTTAGTTTCTGAGCTAGTTCCTCCTTCTCAGTTAAATTTATTTTATGTTTAATCTTATCCAATTGAAATTTGACTTGCTCATCTTGTGGGGTGGTTTGGAGTCTTTCATGCCATTCATCATATTCCTGCTGTAATTTTATTTTCTTTTGTCTTTTTCTCTATTTTTCCTGGCCATGTATTTAATAGACACTCCTCTCATCACTGCTTTGGCAGTATCCCAATTGTTTTGAAGGGAGGTGTCTTGAGGGTTATTTTCTTGAAAAAAAAATTCTAATTCTTTTGTCAGTATATTATTAAAACTTCATCTTTTAAAATCGACCTCTGGAGCATCCAATTGTTTGATTGTGGTTGTTGTCCTTCCCATCTAAGCCTAATCATATTATGGTCTGCTAGTGTAGTTGGTTCCATTGTTATATCTAGAATTCCTGAGTTTAATTTTTTGGTCGCCCAAACCATGTCAAGTCTTGACCAGGACATGTGTTAGAATAATAAGTAAACTGTTTTTTCTTGTGTTCCTCTCTCCAGACGTCACTAATATTAAATTCTTCATGAGATCAAAAATATTTTTGGTAATTTTTTTTTCCAGATTGGTGTTATTTCCTTTATAGTCTAATAGTTTATTTATGACTGCATTGAAGTCTCCTATGATAAATAACTGTTGATATTGCAATTCTTTAAGTTTATCATATAATTTCTGAAAAAAGAATTTTGGGGCCATTTGGTGCATAAATTACCGCTAGTAAACATTTAATTTGTCCCAGTTCAACTTCTACCATAAGTGTCCTACCATCTTTGTCAGAGTATATTAATGAAGCAGGGATCCTATCTTTTATATAAAGTACTACTCCTCTTTTTTTTTTTTTTTTAAAGCGGCAAACATATTGCCTAATTTTTTATTCTCTAATAGATGCTTCTGTTTTTGGGTGATATGGACTTCTTGTAGTGCTATAATGTCTGCTTTTTGAATTTGTAGGTGCTTAAAAACCTTTTTCCTTTTTACCGGTGAGTTTAATCCATTTATGTTCCAAGATATAAGATCGGATAGGTTTTGCTTTTTATTGGATCCTATATTTACGCCCTTGTAATTCTAATGTCCATGGGTTCTTCTGGAACTTCTGGTTTCCCATTGCTATCATCTTTACTGTCAGTTATATTTACCTTTTTATATATCTCTAATCTTTTCCTTTCAGCTCTCCTAGCTTCTTCCCTGTCTTCATCTACTCCCTCCCTGTTTAAGTGTTGATCAAAAAACATCTCTGCTTTCTCTATAGTCTCAATTTTATATTTCTTGTCGTGCCAGGTAACCATTATACCTTCTGGGACTAACCATCTAAAGTTAACATTTTGTTTTATCAGTTTGGTCGTTAAAATTGATATGGTCTTCTCAAATCTCTTATTTTTGGGGATTTGTTTAAGAATTATTATTGTTTTATCGGCATACTGTAAATATTATCTCTGGATCTATGTAAAATTTCATCTCTAAGGGATTTCTTGACAAATTTAACATGTATCTCTCTTGGTAGGTTAAATCTCCTAGCGTAGTTGGTTTGGACTCTGTACAGTTCGTCAATTTCCTTCATTAAATCTTCCTTTTTCCATCTCTAGTGTGCCAGCTAAAATATCTGTCATAACCTCCCATAGATTTTCTTCTTTCCTTTCTTCCTTCACATTTTGAAATCTTAAATAATATGCAGCTTTTTCTGACTCAAGATGAATGATTGCAGTTTCTAATTCTTTATTCTCTCTTATTAACTTTTCTGTCAGCTCATCTACTCTCTTTCCTCTTTGGTCACCTTTGTTTCTATTTCTAATATTTTTCTGATTTTTCCTCATCTCCTGCTGAAATATTTCAAATTTTTCGTCTATCTTTTGTATCTTGTCTTTCAAATCTATTTTAACCGACCCAATTTCCTCTTTCATCTCCTCGTGATTTTTGACCATCATTTCCTGCATGCTTAACAATAAACTTTGTAGGTCCTTAGAGGAATTTGCACGTTCTTTAGGAAGCGTTTCCTCAATTGTCTTTTGTGCAGAGGGACTCTGCACTGTCATGGTGGTTGATAATTGGTTAGGAGCTTTCCTAACTGTGCCAGTCTTAGAAATATTGGTAGTACTCGTCATTTTCACAATATCAATTGAAATTCACTTTTTCCCCTTGTTTCTTTCCACCTAAGTCAAGTTTATATCCCAATCTCCTCCCTCTTTTTGTTTAGTGTAGACAAAATTATCTTAATTATCTTAATACATATAACATAGATATACTTATTCAATACTTATATATACTTATCCAATATCTCTTCTAATATTTAGAACATAAAAAATAATTCTTTCCTAAGTCAACAATTCTAGTGAGACGCTTATCAATTATATAATTATGTGATTCAGTAGTTTTAAGTAGTTATTTGAATATTAAGATATTAAAAAAGTATTAGCAAAATATTAACAGTTGTTTCTTAATATACAGTAGTGATTAGAAAGAAAATAGGAAGACAAGAGGTAAGAGTATAATTATAGAAAAAATTTTAAGTATAGAAGAGGAGAAAGGGAAAGGAAAGAAAAGAAACAGAATCAGAGAAAGTATCTATGCAAAAGTTACAAGTTTAAAGTTTAGAAAGGGAAAGTAATTTGAAAGTCTAATGTATCTAAAGTATCACTTTCACTTCCGCTCTTTCTTGTTGCAGCGTGACTCAGGAGGTTTCTTTTCTCTTCTGCTGCTTCCTTCTTTGTTGTTAGCTGCGATCTTCAAAATTTTCTTTTTTTTTTTTTGAAAAGATCTGTATAGCTCAACTGTCTTTCTTAGGTAGGTCAAAAAGAAAAAATTCGGTAAAATCTGTAAAATCCCAATCCAAGTATTTTGGTATTTTGTTCAGTCATCTCTTTTCGGTCTCAATCTTCCGCAGTTGACAAGTTGATTAATTTGTAAAGAATCCACAGCATCCGTTTTCAATCAACTCTGCTGCTATCTTTAAGTTGAAATCTTTATATCTTGTTTCGGTTCAAATTAAGGTCTAAGTTAAAGTCCGACCCGAAGTTGTATATATATTTTAATAATATGTACTTGTTCAGTTTTATATATATTGTTCTTGTTCTCCTTCTAACAGTTTAAATTTCCGTTTCTATTCTTTCTTCCGCTCGTCATGAATCTCGCCGTTTGGTCAGCTTTTTAGATTAGAGCTATTAATCTTTTCTTCAAATATTTTCAAGATTGTCCATTGGCATCTAAGTTCTCTTTGTTTGTTTTTGCTTATTGGATATTGCTTAATCTCGCAAAGCCGCCTTAGATTCTGCTTGATCACCGCTAGTGTGGTCGGCTGTCAGCATTTGAGGGTGGCCATTGCTAGCCTCCCGATCTTCCGCTCGTTCGTTTGTTCGCTCTGGTTACCCCGATTCCACCGCAGACCGCCGCCTGGGGTTTCTTTCCAGGGACCCCTCTCCTTCAGGAGCTCTCCAAGCTCCCTTTGGGCTCTGTTAAGCCCCCACGAGCGGTAAGTGAAGGTTTGTGCTCCACAGAGTCCTCTGCCCGCACGTCCCTTCTCTCTGACAGCAAACCGGAAATGTCGACATTCCCATTCCTGAGTGGGGGCGAGAGGAGGTGCAGGTCTGACCTTCTGACTGTTTGGGCAGGACGCAACCCAGTTTTCTACCATTTTGTCTATACCTGGCCACCATACATAACTCCTGGCCAATCCCTTCATTCTGACAATACCCGGATGACCCTCATGTAACATTTCCAAAACCTCTTTCTGCAGTTTTGCAGGAATAACCACCCTGTTACCCCACAAAATACATCCTTTTAAAACAGATAGTTCAGTTTGTCTGGATTTGAAAGGTTGGGAAACCTGAGGTAGATCTTGGAGTGGCCAAACTTTTTTGGCCCAACCAACAATAGGAGCCAATAAAGTGTCCTTGGCAGTTTCTCTAGCAATTGTAGCAGCATGAACTGGAAGCTTGGCAACAGTTTCTAGAAAAAGGTGTAAGTTTCAGGAGCAGAGTCCTCAGTGTGCAAAGGAAGTGGGCAGCGACTCAAAGCATCTGTGTGCCCAATGTTTTTCCCCGGTCTATGGATGAGTCTATAAGAATAAGCTGCAAGAAATTCAGTCCATCTCAGCATTCTGGGTGACAGGATGGTTGGCGTTGGTTTATCTCCTGCCAAAATGCCCAACAGAGGTTTGTGATCTGTGACAATGGTGAATCTTCTCCCATAGACGTATTCGTGGAACTTCTTAACTGCTGCTACGATTGCCAATGACTCTTTTTCCAGTTGACTGTAGTTCCTCTCTGCTTTGGTCAAGGTGCGAGAGTAAAAAGCAATAGGAGCTTCCCTTCCACTGGGAAGTATGTGGCTCAACACCCCCCCACTCCAAAAGGGGATGCATCACAGGTTAATATTACAGGTAAGGTCTCAGAGAATTGAATCAGTACACAATCAGAAGTGATTAGTCTCTTGATATTGTTAAATGCAGACTGTTCCTTTCTGCCCCAAACCCATGCAGATTTTTTAACCAGTAATCTATGTAAAGGTTTTGCAATAGTTGCTTTCTGAGGTAGAAACATGTGGTAGAAATTAACAAGTCCCAGGAATGCTTGCAAGTCAGTTTTGCATTTTGGTCTGGGGGCTTCTTTGATTGCCTGGACTTTAGCTTCTGTGGGGTGGATGCCCTGTTTATCAATCATATAGCCCAAGAATTCCACTTTATCAGTTCTTAGTGTACACTTTTCTTTTTTTACTTTTAACCCTGCGTTTCTGAACCTGGTCAGGACTTCTCTGAGTTTCCTCTGTAATTGCGTGTCATTTTCAGTGGAGATTAAAACATCATCAAAATAGGGCACCACTCCAGGTAACCCTTGTAGCATCCTTTCCATAAGGCTTTGAAATATGCCTGGCGCCACGCTTACTCCGAATTGTAACCTCTTGCATTTGAAAGCACCCCAATGGGTTACAATGGTTTGGGCTTCTGCAGTTAAATCATCTACTGTTAACTGCTGGTATGCTTGGGCCAGGTCCAGTTTGGCGAAGACTGTGCCCCCGCCCAGAGAATGTAATAAATGATGAACCACTGGAACCGGATATGGGCTCTGTTGTAGCACATGGTTCAATGTCCCCTTGTAATCCCCGCAGATTCTCACGGAACCATCAGCCTTGACTGGCGTGACTATGGGTGTCTCCCACCTGGAGTGGTCTGTGGGCTCTAGTATCCCTTGGGGCTTATCTAATTGTTCATCTATTTTTTCCTTTAAGGCAAATGGTACCCTCCTGGGTTTTAAACGGATTGGTTGTACCTTGGGATCTAGGTTAAAAGTGATAGGGGTCCCCAAGTACTTGCCTAATCCGTTGCTGAAGACCTCTGGAAACTCAGACTTCAATGATTCTTCCCACTCAGTGCTGCTCACATGGTTGATGCCAGTTACTTCAATGCCCAGTGGGTTGAACCATTCCAGTCCCAGCAAACTTGGACGATCTTTACCTACAATGGTCAATGGCAGGTGCTTGGTGTGGCCTTTGAACTTCACGTTGAATTCTCTTGTTCCAACTACTGGAATCTTGTTCCCTTGGTAGTCTTTAAGAGTCAGTGCTTGTTTTTTGAAGTGAGTCTTCTGAATGTTTGGTATCAGTCTTTGAATAGTGTCCCATGACACCATAGAGAGGTATGAACCTGAGTCCACTTCCATTTGGCAAGGCCTTCCTTCAATAAATACCTTGACATGCACTTTCCTGTTATTTAATGAGGAGGAATGACCAATAGTTACTGTTTGATGAGTTTCATTTCTCCCATTTGCTTCTGTGCTGCACCCCATTTTCTCGCTGGTGTTGTTTGGCTTGACTTCTCCGTCTTTGTTGTTTGCCACAAACTTTCTTCTGTTTGGTGGAGTTCTGGATGATTTGCAGACTCTTGCAATGTGTCCTCTTTTTTCACAGTGGAGGCAAATGGTGTCTAGGAATTTGCATTCAGTGCAGGGGTGGTTTCCCCCACAACCTATGCAGTGGAATTCTCGCTTCTTTCTTCCCAGATCGTTTCATTTCCGCTCCATTCTGAGTCTGTTAATTCCTTCTTCTTCTCCACTGTAATCTGACTCAGAATCAAGTTCATCAAAATGAGTTGTTGTGGTCTTTTCCCCATCAGAATGGCCCGTAGTCTTGTTCATCTTTCTCATGGCTGCTGCTGAGGCTTTGGTGGCTTCTGCTGAAGTTGCTTCCTCTATGGCTTCCTTCAGCCTAATTTGGGTTTCATCAGTAATTTGCTCTACAAGACGTTGTCTTTAAGGCCCAATACAAAACGATTGCTCATGGCCTCCTCCAAGCTGCTGAATTCGCACGCACCCCCAATGTCTCTTAAACTTGCCACAAAGTCATTTACGCTTTCATCTTCCCCCTGATTGCAGCGATAAAACTCATGTCTCTTAATGAGGCACGGTACTTGGGGTGCGTAGTGTGCCCTTAAAAGCCTCTCCAGATCAGGCCATGCCATTACCTTCATGTCTGCTGCGCCAGCTAATGCCTTCGCCATCTTGAAAACTGCCAGACCGCAATACGTGAGAAAAACCGCCCTTTTCCGCTGCTCAGAAATGGCGGCCAGATCGTTTCCTTCCAAATACATCTGAAACCGATCTGCATACGATTCCCAGTCTTCATTCTTCGGGTCAAATGGGGCTGGGGAGGTGTTCAGCGCAGCCATCTCGCTCTTCTCTGTTCTGCATTGCCTTCTCTTCAGGGAAATCCCACCTTCGTCGCCAGTGTTAAGTTTGCATAGAGAGGCAGAATGCGGAGTCCTTCAGCTCTTAGTTTATTGTGACTTCAGCTCAGAATGGACCCGAATGGGTCAGCCGTGGCAGCTACTTATAGCCGGCTGCCGTGGCTGCCAGCCAATCAGAGTGCAGGGTTTTCCCGCACTTTTACAACCGCTGAATTCAAAACACTTTACAACAATAACCAATCATTTAAACTCTGCATACATAACAGTCTCAATGGCTTTCTAGTTCTATATAGAAATAGAATAAAATAGAAATATATTTCCCTCCTATCAATTTCTCAGCATGTCAGGCAAATAGTAAAACAAAAGCATGCAACATATTCTGAAAAGATGGAGAATGGTAAGCATTTTTAAAAAATATTTTGATAAGGAAAGGGGTGAAGCAGGGAAGTCCTTTTTCACCACTGCTTTTTATAACCGTATTAGAAACCCTATTAGAAAGAATTAGATTAAATAATAAAATTAAAGGAACAAAATTAAGAATCAGGAATATAAACTGCAAGCTTTTGCGGATGATATGGTGTTTGTTACTGAAGATCCATTAGATGCAGGTCCAATATTATTGAATGAAATAGACAAATTTGGTAAATTGGCAGGATTAAAAATTAATAAAGAAAAACTAAAATGTTAGCTAAGAATATGATAAACAGTAAACAAAAGAAATTAGAAGAGAAAATGGGGTTACAAATTATAAATAAAGTCAAGTATTTAGGATCTGGATGAAAGCAAGAACATTAAATTTGAGAGAGGACAATTATGTTAAATTGTTGAAGCAAATTGGGAAAGATCTGGAAAAATGGAATAAATTGCAAATTTCATTATTGGGTAAAATTGCAACAATTAAAATGAATGTATTACCAAAGAATTTATATTTATTCCAAACTATCCCCATATTAATGGATAAAATTTTTTTCAAGGAACTAGATAAAATTGTTACGAAGTTTATCTGGGCAGGGAAAAAAACAAGAATAAAAAAAACATACTTACAGGATATCAAAAGCAGAGGTGGCTTTGGACTACCGGCCTGGGAGACTTACTATAAAGCGGTTGCCCTAGAATGGATAAAGGATTGGATAAATTTGAAGAACAAAAGAATTTTAACAGTGGAGGACTATGACCTACAGATAGGATGGCATGCATTTCTGTGGAACCTGAACAATAAAAGCCACACATATTTCAGGAGACATGCTATACAAAAATTCTTAATTAAAATTTGGACTGACATCAGGAGAAACTATATGAATAAGATTCCAAGATGGTTTTCAACAATGGAAGCGATGTTCTACCCCAATGCCATGGAGATTTCCAAAAAGCTCAAGTATCATCAAATTTTAGATAAGGAAGGGAAACTTAAAACACTGCAGGAATTAGAGACCCAAGAAATATTTATTGATAAGTGGTCTTACTTCCAAATTAAATTAAGATACAATAAAGATGTAAAGGAATTAGGAGTTGAAACAAAAGACACACAGTTAGATAAGATTCTTATGAGCCCTGAGAAAGGTCTGATTTCCAAATTATACAATTATCTACTGGAGCATGAATTAGCGGAGAATATAGTTAAAGGACCTACACCGCAGGGAGGCGGGACTGACTAGGTGGTTCCGCCCCAGGCACCTAATGGACCCAATCGGGTTTCAGAGGGAGCTTGGGGAGTTTCCGGCTTCCCTCCCCCACAGCTTGACTGAGGCCCTGGTGGAAGCCTGGAATAGCACGGTCACCAGGGCCATAGATTGGGTTGCGCCTTTGTGGACTCTCACCGTCCACGGACCTCGGAAATCTCCTTGGTTTACCGAGGAACTCCGGGGGATGAAACGGCGGAAGAGATGCCTAGAACGTTGCTGGAAGAAAAGCCAGGCTGAATCTGACCGGACACTGTTAAGTCATATTGACGCCTATCTAGTGGCGATAAAAGTGGCACAATGATCATATTGTGTCTGCAGACTGTCGCCTGGCCACGCTCCCTCTTAAGATCTGAGGAGGCGGAGGAACCCTTGCAGGGAAGGGCCGAGGAATTTGTTCAGTTTCTTGCAGATAAAGTCGCTCAGATTGGTCGGACTTGGACTCTGGCTGGGCAGAATCCATTGGGGTGGTAGAGACAGGTCTTAGTCCAGTTATCTGGGATGAGTTTGTTCCTGTTGGCCCTGATGATGTGGACAAGACCCTGGGAGCAGTGAATGCCATCACCTGTTTATTGGACCCATGTCCCTCCTGGCTTGTTTGGCAGGCGGGGAGATGACATGCAGCTGGCTCCAGGGATTATAAATGCTTCTTTGGGTGAGGGTGCTTTCTGCATGCCTTGAAGGAGGCTGTGGTTAGGGCCCTCCTCAAGAAGCCTTTCCTGGACTCGGCTGTTTTAAATAACTTTCGTCCTGTCTCCAACCTTTCCTTTTGGGGAAGGTTGTTGAGAAGGTGGTGGTGCTCCAGCTCCTTCAGGCCTTGAATGAAGCTGATTATCTGGATTCCTTGATTCTGGGTTTCAGGCCCAGGTACAGCACTGAGAGGGCTTTGATCACACTAGTGGATGATCTCTGGTGGGCCCAGGATGGGGGTCTCCCTCCATCCTGGTGCTTCTTGACCTCTCAGCAGCTTTGATACCATCGATCATGGTATCCTTCTGAGTCAGCTCAGGTGGTTGGGAGTGGGAGGCACTGTTTTCAGTGGTTCTCCTCCTATCTGTCTGACCAGACTCAGTCAGTGTTGGTGGGGGCAGAGATCGAGCCCTAGGGCCCTGCCATGTGGGGTCCCTCAGGGTTCTATCTCTCCCCTCCTATTAATATCTACATGAAACACTGGGTGAGATCATCCGTCAACACGGGGTCGGGTATCATCAGTCGCTGATGATACCCAGTTGTCATCTCTGTCCCCGGTCAATCTAGTGATGCCGTGGAGGTGATGTCCCGGTGCTTGGAGGCTGTGAGGGTCTGGATGGGGACAAATTGGCTCAGACTCAACCCTGACAAGACCAAGTGGCTGTGGGTTCTGCCCCCTCGGGCTTCAGTTGATTATCCAACTGTGGTTCTGGGGGGAGAGAAATTGCTTCCCTCAGAACGAGTTTGCAACTTGGGGGTCCTTCTGGATCCACAGCTACAATTTATTTATTTATTTATTTATTTATTTATTTATTTATTTATTTATTTATTTATTTGACTTATATGCCGCCCCCTCTCCCGAAGGACTCAGGGCGGCTCACAGCTAAAATACAATACTAACAATAAATTACCTAAACCTATATTAAACAAATTGTAAGCCGAATTAACATTAAAACCCCAAAATTAAAATAAACAAGCCCCAAAGAGTCACCACAGCCCAGATTGTAAAAACAGCCAGGTTTTTAACTCGTGATGGAAGGTGCGGAGATCGGGAGCCAACCAGAGCTCCAGCGGAAGAAGATTCCATAAAGTGGGGGCCGCCACAGAATTGGCCCTCCCCCGGGTCCCCGCCAGGCGACATTGAGTCACAGACGGAACCCTGAGGAGACCCTGTCTGTGCGCCCATACAGGACGGTTGGTACTTGATGCTGGGAGGAGTCGTTCTCGTAAATATCCTGGACCCATGCCATGTAGGACTTTGAATGTTAACACCAAAACCTTGAATCTCACCCGGAGGGCAACGGGAAGCCAATGCAGGCCGCTCAGGAGGGGTGTGATATGGGAGTATCAGGGGGCTCCCATCACTACCCGCGCAGCCGCATTCTGCACCAGTTGAAGCCTCCAAGTGGTATGCAAGGGCAGTCCTAAATAGAGAGCATTACAGTAGTCCAGTTGGGAGACAATGAGTGCCTGAGTGATCGTGCACAGGGCATCCCGGTCCAGATATGGGCACAACTGGCGAAGCAGCCGGACCTGGGCAAAGGCCCCCCTGGCCACGGCTCCCACCTGCTCCTCCAACTTGAGCCGTGAATCCAGGAGGACCCCCAGATTCTGTGCCCTGTCCATGGGGGGGCAACACCTCTTCCCCCATGACCAAAGATGGAACCTCTGAACTGGACTGAGATGTCAGTATGCACAACCACTCTGTCTTGGCTGGGTTGAGTCAAGCATGTTCCTGTCCATCCAGATCCGACACCATCCAAACAACGGGACATCACAGAGAGAGCATCACTGATGTGGTCTGGGGTGGAGATGTATAACTGTATCATCAGCATACTGATGATAGCTCCCAAAACCACGGATGATCTCACCCAGCGGCTTCATATAAATGTTGAACAAGAGAGGCGAGAGGACAGACCCTGAGGTACCCCACAAGTGAGAGACCTCGGAGTTGACCTCTGCCCTCCTGCCAACACTGATTGTGAACATCCGAGAGGTAGGAGGAGAACCACTGTAAGACAGTGCCTCCACTCCCAGCCCCCGAGCCGCAACAGGATACCATGGTCGATGGTATCAAAAGCCGCTGAGAGGTCTAACAGGACCAGGACAGAGGAAAAACCCCTGTCCCGAGCCCTAGAGAGATCATCAATCAGCATGACCAATGCTGTCTCCGTGCTGTACCCGGGTCAGAAGCCCGATTGGTATGGATCCAGGTAGTCTGCTTCCTCCAGGAAAAGTGGCAATTGCTGAGCCACCACACTCTCAACAACCTTCACTAAAAAGCGAAGGTTGGAGATCAGACGAAAGTTGTTCAACACGGCTGGGTCCAGGGCAGGCTTCTTCAGAAGGGTCCTCACCACCGCCTCTTTCAAGGCAGCAGGGAACAGCCCCTCCCTTAACGAAGCGTTGACCATTGCCCGGAGCCAGCTGCACGTGACCTCCTGGAGGCATAAACCAACCAGGAAGGGCACGGGTCCAATAAACATGTGGTGGAACTCAGCAGCCAGATGATCCTGTCCACTTCATCCTCAGAAACAGGATTGAACTCAGTCCAGATTACATTAGCCAGACCGCTGCCTCCCTTCCTCAGACCACTGCAAGTCCGGCGCAACCCTTCCCAGATCCGAGTGATTTTATCCTGCAGATAAAGACCAAATTCCTCAGCTCTGCCCTGCAAAGGGTCCCCCGCAACTGTAAGAGGGAACGGGCGACCCCAAACAGGGTGGCTGGGTGGTTATCTCGGATGCTATGAGGGCGGAGAAGTAAGATCTCCTCGCCGCCCCCACAGCTACCAGGTAAGTCCTAATATGGGCTCTCAACAGTCGGATCCGGAGCGGTCGCCTCCACCTACTCTCTAGTCCCCTTCTATGATGATTCATCTCCGGAGCTCCTCGGTATACCAGGGAGCTGACCAGGATCTGCTCAGTAAGGGAACGGATGGGGACAACCCTGTCAAGAGCCCCCGCGAGCTGACTGTTGCCAGGTAGCTGCAAGGACCTCGGCAGGGCTGTGGGTGAGGATGCAGGAAAAACCCCAGTTCTGCCTGGAACCTCTCAGGGTCCATCAGGCACCTGGGGCGGAACCATCTAAGTGGCTCCCATCCCAGTGGTGTGCGGTGGTTTGATGGAAGACCAGCCGTAGGAGATAGTGGTCTGACCATGGAACGGGATGGATAACCATCTCACCATCCCCACACCACTGCCACTGCTCGAGACAAAAACAGGTCGAGCATGTTACCCCCTCATGAGTCGGGCCATCTATTATCTGGGTCAGACCCATGGCCTCCATGGAGGCCATGAATTCCTGGGCCAAACCCGATGCCGACCCCAAGGAGGGCAGGTTGAAGTCACCCAGAACTGTAAGCTCTGGGAACTCCACCGCCACCCCCGAGACAGCATCAAGCAGCCCAGGCAGGGCAGCTAATACACAGCTGGGAGACAGGTATGTAAGCAGCACGCCCATCTGACCACTAGGCCTGAATCTCAAGAGGAGGGACTCACACCCGCCTATCTCCGGAGCAGGGACCTCCCTTGGAAACAGGGTCTCCCGAATAACAACAGCCACCCCTCCACCCCTTCCTGGGATCGAGACGGTGCATAACCCAAAAACCTGGGGGCAGATATTGACCAGAGGGACTCCACCCTCCGGCCCCAGCCAGGTCTCGGTGATGGAGGCCAGGTCCGCGGCCTCCTCCTCAATAACATCCCAGAGGAGAGGTGCCTTATTCACCATGGACCTGGCATTAAAATACACCAGCCAGAGCCCAGGGGCCCTAGATCCCAAAACCCCAGGGATTGAGAAGAGGCCAAGGGGTCGAGTGTGCCACTGGCTCGGATGCAGCGGGGACGTGCTCTCCTAACATGATACTGCCCTTCCTCGGGCTCCTACCCATTCCAACCACCCTGGGAATCAAGCCCCCACTATTCCGCCTGGGGTCCTGCAGCCCCCACGCACTCCCCCAACCACAACCCTGAGGGCTGCAATGAACACCTATAAAACCCACCCCTTCCCTAACCCCTTAAAAATCGAATCAAAAATTTAACTAATGAAGGCCTGGAACCCCCCCTTCTACCCTTCCCAGGACCCCCACCCCAACCCCTACCAGCGCAGTGCCAACTCTCTGGGTTCCATGACCCGTCCTCGAGGTACATTGTGGAAAGATTTGATCACCACCTTATGGCTGTGACCAGAGGGGCCTTTGCACAGGTTAGCCTGTTGCGCCAGTTGCACCTTCCTGGATTGAAGGGCTTTATGCACAGTCGCTCATGCCCTTATCACCTCGATTGGACTACTGCATGCGCTCTACATGGGGCTGCCCTTGAAAAGCACTCGGGGACTTCAGCTGGTGCAAAATGCGGCTGTGCGAGTGATTATGGGTGCACCTAGAAGCACCATATAACACCTATCCTCCGTGGCTGCATTGGTTACCGGTGGTCTTCCGGGTGCAATTCAAGGTGCTAGTGACAACTTTTAAAGCCCTTCATGGCTTAGGAGCAGGATACCTTCTGAGACCGCCTACTGCTACCTTATGCCTCCAAGCGCCCGGTTAGATCCCACAGGGAAGTCTTGCTCCGGATACCGTCAGGCAGTCAATGTCAGCTGGCGGTCTGCGGGCAAGGGCCTTCTCTGTGGCGGCACCGTCCCTCTGGAATATGCTCCCTGCAGAGATTAGAACCATCCCCAATCTACTTGCTTTCCCAAAGCCGTTAAGACCTGGCTTTGTCGGAAGGCATGGAACTGAGACCTCTGTTCTTCCCTCTTGTATGTTTGGATGGTATGAATGAGTTTTTGATTTTATATTGTATAGGCAACTGTTTTTATTTTGTTGTACACCGCCGAGTTCCCGATGGGGAAGAGAGGCGGGATATAAATTAATAAATAATAATAATATTTATTTATTTACTTTTTATTATTCTTTTTTTTTCACATTTCTTACTTCTCCTCTCCTTCAGACTGGTACTTCTAGGTGGTGTACATTTTAATCAGCAAAATGAAACTTTAAAATCAGAACAATTTAAGATTTTTAAAAAGAAACTTGTATTCAGCAAAGTGCTAAGCACTAAACAAATTTATTGAGAAAAATGACTTCAACAGATGTATTTCCATACTTTGTTCAATAGTTGTGTTTTGTTTTCTTCTGAGCACATGAACTGTCATTTCCCATTTTTTCACATCTTCTAAATGTTCATAGCAGTTTTGCAGTATCTACTAAGATATAATAAACATGTTTCTTTCTGATATTTCTCAAAGAACCAGTGCAAAGAATCCTATTGATTAGTAATTAATTAAGGATAGTTATTGTCTCTTCTTTTCCAAATTTTAAGGGAACTCCAGCAAACACTATAAAAATTATGACCTTGGATTAAGACATTGCATTCTATTAATATCTGCTTAGAAATACAGACATGCATGTGTTTCATCTGTGATTTGAAGACCTCTAAAGTCCCTACTAGTTCTGCTATTCAGTTAACTTTAGATAATATTCATCATCTTAACTTTAAATACAGTTAATAAGTGGGCCTAAGTTGAGTGGTAATAAAGGAGCTATTGTTTGATATCTACAATGACTATATATTATAAAGAGTTGGTTATATTCAGAACATTAGTTTTATTTTTCCCAACTATGATGTGCATTTCTCATTCCTACACCTGCAAATTTAGTAGTTTTCTTCCAACAGTTCATAAATATTATCAGTCTGAGATTTAATCATTGCTGCTATTATTTATCAGGTTTTCTTTTCTTACAAATGAGACCACCTTTCAAAGCCTTCCTTCTTCTGAAGTCCTTGATCAGTACCTGTAAGTATCCTACTACTTCTCCTCTCCTCATACTACATCTCCTCTTTCCCATTGCTACCTGAAAGCTGTATTTTCTTCCACTTTTTTCTTAAAGTTATTGGTTGCTAGTTAGTTGGTATGAGCAGTTCAGGTGATCATATTTAGTCCTTTTAATTACAGAGCTAACATACACTTCATGTAAGGCATCCAGAAAGCATCCGATATCAATCACTCCAAGACATATTCTCTCCAATTGATTTATTAGAAACAGATCTGGTACATTTAAAGCATTTTCCAAAGTAAAGAATTTTCGCACGCTACACAGAATCCACCTTTTTCTCCTCCCCTTCTACACTTCATAAATCACTGGAACCAATTAACTGCAACTGGAATTTCTTAGTACGACATATAGAATAACCTTGAACTTGTCAACTCCTCCACCCCCTTCCCATTATGTTGGCAGCTGAATTTCAAAGCTGACATGTGTCCCTTGAAAACTCCTCCTCCAAAAGAAAGCAAAACACAAAAAGATACAAGGGTTAAAACATTGTCCTTAACCCCTCCCCCTCCACGAGGACCCTTCAGTTTGTAGGAAAATCCTCATGGAATTGGTTAACCAATTGATCAGCATGAACATCCCAACTCTTCACCCAACTAGCATCTGAGTGGGGGTATCCTTTCCCAAAGACCAAATATTGCAATCGGCCACGATGTAATCTAGAATCGAGAATTTTTGAATTTCATAATGTGTTTCCCCTGTACTGTTAACGTTTTAGGGGAGCAATTGGCAGTGATCTTATCATTGATGTAGTAGCTGGTTTTAGTAACTACAATGGAACACAGGATGAATTTTCCCCAATAGTCAAGGAAGACTTAATTGGACAGTGACCGATTGATTATCTTTGAAATTGGGAACAGACCCAAGAATTTTGGACCCAGCTTTTTACTGGGCAGTTTCAACCTAAGATATTTGGTTGGCAAATATACTTTGTCTCCTACTGTAAAAGGGTTGAAGGGATCTGTTTATCCGCCTGTTTTTATAATTTTTGCAGCTTCAGTCAAAGCTTTTTTGTATCTTCCCATCCTTTATTTAATGAGTTCATCCATTCTGTTAGGGACATGGATATGGGAAGTTGTCTAGGTAACTCTGACATCAGGACAAAATCCATTCCAGTGTTGATTTGGAATGGAGTCAGTCCCGTGCTGCTATGTACTGCATTATTGTAAGCAACCTCTGCAAAAGGTAATAACTCAGCCCAATTTTCTTGTTGATAATTTACATAGCATCTAATGTATAGTTCAGTCATGGTGTTAGCCCTCTCCGCTGCTCCATTACAAGCAGGATGGAAAGCTGAGGGTAATCCTTGAGAGGAACCAATGGATTTCAGGAATTCCCTCCAAAATTTTGCAGTAAAGTGTAGCCCTCTGTCTGATATTATTCTATGAGGTACTCCATGTAGTCTATAGATATGTTTCATGAACAGCTTTGCAAGTTTTTTCGCAGATGGAAGTCCTTTGCAGGCTATAAAATGGGCCTGTTTAGAGAATAAGTCAATTATAGTCCAAATAATCATATTCCCTTCACTCTTAGGTAATTCAACAATAAAGTCCATTGATCTCTTCCCAAGGTTGG
The DNA here is from genome assembly GCA_009733165.1 of Naja naja. Taxonomy (NCBI): domain Eukaryota; kingdom Metazoa; phylum Chordata; class Lepidosauria; order Squamata; family Elapidae; genus Naja; species Naja naja. The sequence goes on along the minus strand of CM019152.1, from coordinate 21,612,100 downwards.
GTTGGTTCAGCAACTTGTTGCAGGAGGCCAGGGTGTTTTCCAGTTCTGTGTTTCATTGTGGCACAAATTGAGCAACTTTTACATAGTCCTCAACATCAGGTTTCATTTTGGCCACCAGAACTGTCTTCTCAGTAAATGTAGGGTTTTAAGAATCTGAAGTGGCCTCCCAGCGTGAGTCGGCTACGCTTTAGTACCAGTAGTCTTAGGGTTGTGGGTACATAAAGCTTAGTCCTTTCCCTCTCATTCATTCCATTCATTCATCTTTCTTTCTTTCTTTCTTTGTTAGACTTATATGCCACCCAACTCCCAAAAGACTCTGGGCAGCTCACAGTAAAAGTATCAAAAATTACATTGATAAAAATTTAAAAGCAATTTAAAACAGTAAACCACAGAAGGGTGGGATCTCGATAGATCAGTCACAAGATCAACAGCCCCATGCCTGTCAGAAAAGCCAGGTTTTGACTGCTTTGTGGAAGGTCAGTAGGGTGGAGGCAGTCCAGACCTTGGGAGGTAGCTGGTTCCAGAGAGCCGGAGCAGCCACAGAGAAGGCCCTCCCTGCCAGCCAGCATTGTTTAGCTGACGGAACCTGAGAAGACCGACTCTGTGGGATCTTACGGTCACAGGGAGATGCAGGGTAGGAGACAATTCTGGAGATAACCTGGTCCTGAGCCATATAGGGCTTTATAGGTAATGATCAACACCTTGAATTGCACCCGGAGACTAATAGGAAGCCAGTGCAGCTCACAAAGAATTGGTGATATGTGGGTGTATCTCGGGACACCCACAACAGCTCACTGCTGCATTCTGGACCAACTGAAGTCTCCAAATGCTCTTCAAGGGTAGCCCCATGTAGAGTGTGTTGCAATAATCCAGTCGTGAGGTGACTAGGGCATGAGTGACCGTGAGAAGAGCCTCCCAGTCCAGGTAGGGTCACAATTGGTGCACCAGGTGGACCTGTGCAAATGTTCCCCTAACTACAGCTGATAGGTGTTGCTCCAATTTCAGCTGTGGGTCTAGGAGGACACCCAGATTGTGAACTCATTCTGAGAGGGACAATTTCTCCCCACCCAGAACCAAAGGTGGAAAATCAACATAGTTCCTGGGGGGCAGTACGCACAGCCACTCAGTGTTGTCTGGGTTAAGTCTGAGCCTGTTGACTCCCATCCAGACCCTCACAGCTTCCAGGCACCGGCACATCACATCCACTGCTTCACTGAACAGACATGGGATGGAGATATACAGCTGGGTGTCATCCATATTGCTGATATCTCACCCCATGTTGTCGGATGATCTCACCAGCAGTTTCATGTAGATATTAAATAGGAGAGGAGAGAGGCACCCCATAAATGAGGGGCCGAGGGGTGGACTTCTGTCCTCCTACCAACACTGACTGCGACAGACCAGAGAGATAGGAGGTGAACCACTGTAACACAGTGCCTCCCACTCCCAACCCTTCAGCTGCCACAGAAGGATACCATGGTCGATGGTATCAAAGCCGCTGAGAGATCAAGTAGCACCAGGATAGAGGAATGATCCCTATCCCAGGCTCACCAGAGATCATCAAACAGTGAGACCAAAGCAGTCTCTGTGCTGTAGCCAGGCCTGAAACCTGATTGAAAAGGGTCTAGGTAATCCATCTCATCCAAGGACCGCAGGAGCTGGAGTGCTACCACTTTTTCAACAACCTTCCCCACAAAGGGGAGGTTGGAGACTGGACAAAGTCCTTCAATTCAGCTGGGTCCAGGGAAGGCTTCTTGAGGATGGGCCTTACCACCACTTCTTTTAATAGTTGCAGGAAGGCCCCTCTCTCAAAGAAGCATCGACCAACACCTGGAGCCAGCTCTGTGTCACCTCCCTACTGGCTGAGACCAGCCAGGAAGGCACGGGTCCAGTGAACAAGTGGAAGAACTCATCGCTCTCATGGCCTTGTCCACTTCCTCAAGAGCCACAGGATCAAACTCACTCCATATAATAGGAGTAAGACCACCCCTGTCATCTCGGTCGGAATTGCCCAATTGGAGTCCAGGTCCATCCGGATCTGGCGACTTTATCTGACAGAAACTGTACAAATTCCTCAGCTCTCCCTTGTAAGGGCTCCTCTCTTCCTCTCGAGTCACCCTAAATAGGGCAGCTAGGTGAGAGTCTGTGGATGCAATAAGTGCAGAAAAATGCATGCATTTTGCCACCTGTATAGCCACTAAATAAGTCCTAATAAAGGTTCTTAAAAGTGTTCGGTCAGATTTGGATCTACTTGCCCTCCAGCGTTGCTCTAGACGTCTCTTCTGGCGCTTCATCTCCCAGAGCTCCTCAGTAAACCAGGGAGCCATCCTGGATTGGCCACCATTGAGAGGTTGCAAAGGCACAACCCGATCTAATGCCACTGTCGTTGCCTCATTCCAGGCAGTAACCAGGGCATCAGCCGGACTGTGGATCAGGGAATCAGTGTCTCCCCAAGCTCCCTCTGGAACCCTTCTGGGTCCATTAGGCACCTGGGGTGGAACCATTTAATCGGTTTCATCTCCCTGTGATGGGAAGCAGCATCCCGAAGTCTAGCCTCAGCATGGAATAATCTGACCATGACAAGGGGTCTATACCCCTTAGTTTCAGATCATATTTCCACTGCTCCAAGAGAAATACCAAGTCGAGTGTGTGTCCTCCTCTATGGGTCGGACCCTGAATTACTTGAGTCAGGTCCATGGTTGTCATGGAAGCCATGAACTCCTGGGCCGTCTGAGGATTCAAGAGTGACGGCAAATTGAAGCCCCCAGCACCATAAGCCTGGGGAACTCCACCGCCAACCCGGCTACTACCTCCAGTAGCACAGGCAGGGCCGTTGTAATGCAGCTGGCAGGCAGGTACATTAGCAACAAGCCCAACTGAACCACTGAGTCCAGCCTCAAGTGGAGAGACTCACACCCCATAATCTCTGGAGCAGGAAGCCTGCTCCGGAGATTGTCAACTCCATTCGATGGTCCAGGAATGAAGGATTGGTCAATAAGGCCATTTTCAATTCTGCAGTCAGCTTATCTTCCAGGTGTTTGGGGTTGTGGTTGGCTTGGGCTCGAGTGGTCACTTGGCCTGCTGATTGAGCTTCTGAAATTAAAGCTTGTACTATTTCCTCTTGGTTGCTGTCAAACTGAGGTTTTCTGGACAGAGGTCCACCAGTACGTTTTTCCCTCCGGGGATATACTTAATGTTGAAGTTGAATTGCTTGAAATATTGGGCCCAGCGGACTTGTTTGGGTGATAATCTCCTAGGGGTCTTTAGAGCCTCAAGGTTCTTATGATCAGTCCATACTTCAAAGGCCTCTGGAGCTCCTTCTAGAAAATGCCTCCAAGTCAATAAAGCCCATCATACAGCAAATGCTTCTTTCTCCCAGATTGCCCACCTTCACTCTGTGTCTGTCAGCTTTTTGGACACATAAGCACAAGGCATCAGTTGGCCTTGAGAGTCTTTTGCAGCAAAATGGCTGCCACCGCTACATCACTTGCATCCATTTGAACAATAAATGGCTTGGTCATGTCTGGGTGTTGGAGGATGGGTTCAGCTGTGAAGAGGTGTTTTAAGGTCTTGAAAGCTTTCTGACAGTCCATAGTCCAAGCCAGGGGTTGACTTGGCTTCAGTTTGGTGGGTGACGGGCCTGTTTTTAATAGCTCCATTAACGGGAGGGCAACTTCAGCAAATGATGGAATGAATTGTCTATAGAAGTTGGAAAACCCCAAGAAACTTTGAAGTTGCTTTTGGGTTCTGGGGAGTTGCCAGTCCAGCACGCTTTCACCTTTCAGGGTCCATTTCAATCCCCAGCTGGATATTCATTAGCCTAAATAGTCCAGTGACTCTTTATGGAATTCGAATTTTGATAGTTTCACATATAATTTGGTGGCTAGAAGTTTTTCTAGGACTTGTCGGACCAATTGAATATGTTCTTCCATGGTTTTGCTGAAGATAAGGATGTCACCAGGTATACGAGGACCCCCCGGTAAAGGTGCAGGTGTAGCACCTCATTGATGAGCTGCATAAACACTGCAGGAGCCCCTGAAGTCTGAAAGGCATGACTTTGAATTGGAAGCTACCCAGAGGGCAGTTAAAAGCTGTTTTCCACTCATCTCCCTCTTTGATGCAGACCCGGTAGTAAGCTTCCTGAGATCTAGCTTGGTGAATACCTTGCCCTTCGACAGGTGGTTCAATAAGTCCTTCATAAGGGGGAGAGGATACATGTTTTTGATGCATACGGCGTTCACGCCTCTAAAGTCAACACACAATCTCAACCCGCCATCTTCTCCTTGAACAACATGGGGGCAGCTAATCTTGATTTGGCAGGCTTCAATAAACCCTCGTTCCAAATTGCTGTCGATGTATTTCCTTAATTCAGTCATTTCAGCAGCATTGAATACATCTTTGGTTTTGGTAATTTCGCCTGGGCTCTAATTCTATGGTGCAATCAGTGGCTCGATGGGGAGGTAAAACATTACACTCTTCTTCAGTGAATATTTCAGCCAAGTCTTTGTATTGGTCAGGTACCTGGGGTTTATCTGGGAGAAGGTGGGATGCTATGGATGCTGGCTCAGGCTCTGGGTTCAAACTGACTGGTGGTTTTGTAGTGGGCAGAAGAGGGGCAATGGGCCCACTGCAATGAGGATTTTCTGAATCCATCCTCCCATTTGATTGTTGAGGCCCATTTGTCTAGCCAAGCAAGTCCCAGTATGATTGATTCTGACATCTTGGGGGCCACTATGAAGCATATGAGTTCATGATGGGGCCCTAATTCCATCTTGATCAGTTCTGTCATTTGGGTGGCTGGGGTCCCCCCAATTAAAGTTCCATCCACTTGCTCAAATCTGATTGGGTGTTTTAGCGGGTTAGTCTTTATGCCCAATTGTTCAATGATAGGGAGTCGATAAGACATCTAGAACACCCAGTATCAATGACAGCTTCTAACTCCCCAGCCTCCCCATGTTTGGTATCACTAACTTGACTTGACTGTAAAAGGTATGATGGGATCACTCACCATTGGGTCATCTTCACAGGTCGGGTTCTTGGGGATGTGGTGCCAGTCTGGTGGTCCATTGCTCCCATCTGCACAGAGGGGGCTTTCCCAGCTGTGTTTGGCGAACCCACCAATGCCCGGAGGTCTTCCTTGATTCTTCTGACCTCTAACAGCTGGATTAGACTTCGACTGCAGTATTTGTGGTACAGGAGCAGGGGCCAGACAATCTGCTGCTCTATGGCCGGCTTGGCCACAGTAGTAACATTTTAGCCCCCTGGTGGGTCAGGTACGAGCAGTTTCAGCTGGTCTGGTTGGCAGTCTCCTAGCCACAATTCTCTTAGGCGGGGCCACCGGAAGGGGTTTTCTGTGTGGGTTGATGCTGCGATCTTAGCTGAGGGAGGCGGCATACCACGATTGTAAGGTCTCTGGGATTCCCCTAATTTCACAGGCCTTCTTTACTTCTGGATCAATGGTGTTTTTAAAGTAGTGTAAAGTTATTCTTTCAGGCCAATCCATAAGGTGGCTTGCGACCCTTCTAAAGTCTCAAATAAATTCTGACAAGGTTCACTAGCCTTGCCTCATTTCCATTAACTTCTCTTCATTCTCTGCTACCCTGTCTGGATTTTCAAATCTGAGTCTTAATAATCGAATAAATCTGTTTACATCATGTAATTCAGGGGCTTGTTCATTGTGTAGTTCGGTCACCCAGTCTGAAGCATCCCCTTCATTAATTCCATCTGTTATGGCCATAACCAAATCATGCTCTGTAGCATATTGATCTCCAAATTGTTCTATATGGGATCGGATTCAAGTGAGGAAGTATTTAAAATGTTCGTGCCAGCCATCGAATACGGCCTTAAAGGGTATTTGGTCCAGCCTGAGTCACGGTTGGGGAGGTGGCACCTGCCAGGCCCCTGCAGGTTGAACTGGAATGAAAGGAACTGGCCGGTGGCGTACGTAGGTTGGGTAGGTCCCCAGAAGCCTGGCTGGGTGGTGCCTCTCTGGAATAGGGGTCCCTGTGGCCTTGCTGCAGGTTGGGGTTGCATTTGTGGTTGCCAGGAGGAAGATGGGTGTGGCCTGGTTCCCTGGTTGGGTGGAGGGGATGTGGCTGCTGTCTGTTGTCTGGGCAACCCCCCTTCAGACCAGGGCTGTGTTGGTGCTGGCTGCCATTGGCACTGAATCAACCCCTGGCCTGGATAAACTCCCCACCCTGGAGGGATGCTCTCTGTAGGGGGCAAAATTCCTTTTGGAAATGAGGGGATTGTCTTGGAGGCTGCAACATACCTCTGTCAGTTGATGCTTCTTGCTGGGCTCCTCCAACTGGCATCTGTATAGTTTTCTCGTCCCTCACGATACTTGGGTAAGTAAACATGGGTGGTCTCAAGCTTCCACCCGTCCAAACAGACTGTGAGACCAAGCCTGTCACCTTTAGATTCTGGAACTGTTGATGTAAATCTGCCTCCGATGGACTCCCAGGATAAATCTTCGGTTTGTCTTCTTGAGAGATTTCTGACCCCAATTGTCTCTCTTCCCTCCAACCTGGCAGAATAGCAATATGCCTGGGGCTAGAAAAAGATTTATCTTCAAACAGCTGGGTTACATCTGGGTTATAACAAGTTCTTGAGTTGAAACGCTTAGGTATAGCTCCCAAATCTCTTTTATCTACTGCCATTCTGAAAGCATCCATCATCTCCCCCAAACCAGTTAATGCTCTGGAGGGAGGGCCCGCACACGCCCCCTCCTGCAGCTCTCCAACTTCAGCTGATTGTTGATCTTTTTCCATCTCTGGGAAAAGACCTTCAGGGGACCAGCCAATCCCCTTCAAAAAATAAAAGTGGTCTTTAGAAAATAAATGTAAGGCATCCAGAAAGTATTCAGGATATCAATCACTCCAAGACATACTCTCTCCAATTGATTTATTAGAAACTGGTATGTCTAAGGCATTTTCCAAAGTGAAAGAATTTTTGCGGGCTACACAGAATCCACCTTTTTCTCCTCCCACTTCTACACTTCATAAATCACGAGAACCAATTAACTGCAACTGGAATTTCTTAGTATGACATACAGAATAACCTTGAACTTGTCAAATCCTCCACCCCCTTCCCATTATGTTGGCAGCTGAATTTCAAAGATGACAGAAGGTAGCTGGAAGGCTCCTCTCTTCCTTTACTTGCTATTTGTTTGGATGACCTTGGTCCCCACAAGAAAACTTTTTTTGTATTGACTGGGAGTCGATCTGTGTACTTCCCCCTTCCCTTCCCACTGTCAAAGCTCATGGCAATTATGAGGCAGGAAAAGATGGATTTAGTCAGCTTCACTTCAGAGTTGACACTGTGACCTAACAAAATAACAGAATGAAAGTGTTGGAAGGGATCTTGGAGGTCTTCTAGTCTAATCCCCTGCTCAAGTAGAAAACCTGACACCTATACCATTTCAGACAAATGGTTCTCCAATCTCTTAAAAAAAACACCCAGTGTTTGGAACATCCATAACTTCTGGAGGCAAGTTTTTTTATTATTTAATTGTTCTATTGATTAATTGTTAATTGTTCTAATTCTCAGGAAATTCCTCCTTAGTTCTAGGTTGATTCTCTCTTTGATTAGTTTCCATCTATTGCTTCTTGTCCTGACTTCTGGTGCTTTGGAGAATAGGTTGACCAACTCTTTTTTGTGGTAGCCCTTTAGACATTGAAACACTACTATCATATCACTCTTAGTCCTTCTTGTCATTGAACCCATGGGCCAGATGCATCACATGCTGGCCACACCCACACTCAATTTAGTGAAGGAGGGAAAAGTCTCAATACATCATGTCATGCTTCCATGACAACATGAGTTTGATACCCCTGGTTTATCTGATCTTGATTCTGGACCGCATTGGCTTTTTAAGCACCTGTAGCATACTTCTGGCTCATATTTAAATGATTGTCTCCAAGATCTTTCTCATGGTTACTACCAAATACCACTTATTCTTTGCCTATGTTTTTGTTGCTATTGTTGAGGAATTTCTGCAGAGCAAAGGAACAGAATGGAAACCAACAAATATCCGTGGCATTTTGTATTGAAAGAACCAATGGCTGGATGCAAATGCCTTCCAAGTGTGTTAAAATCTCTTTGTGTATATTCATTTCTTACTATTTTTCAGTTCTAAGATGTGTCAAATGTTTTCCAGCGCATATTTATAAATGTGAAACATTCAATTTCTTTCCATTCTACCATTTAAAAAATCCCTCTTCATGTTCTTAATTCAATTTATGAATTACACAATTTGCTGATAACATGAGCATGTTTGGCCTTGCTATTTTTTTAAAACTTTCTGTAGAGTAAAAGTAACAAAGTGGAAATCAACAAATCCTTTGTGTGTGTGTGTGTGTGTGTGTGTTTGTGTGTTTGTATTGACAGAGCAGCATTAATGGTAGATGTAACTGCCCTCCAAATCTGTCAAATTACTTTTTTAAAAAATTACATTTATATGCCGCCCTTCTCCGAAGACTCAGGGCGGCTTACAATTTTTGGGATACAACCCAGTGTGCTCAGCAATAGCCTTCATTCCATTGCATATGCCTGCTTATTACTAAGCGGCATTTTTACAAAGTCAGCTTATTGCCCCCAACAATCTTGGGTCCTCAATTTACCTACCCCGAGAGGATGGAAGGCTGAGTCAACCTTGAGCCTGGTGGGATTCGAGCCTACAGTAATTGTAGGCAGCTGGAACTTAAATGCAGGCATTTAACAGCCTGATATGCATGAAGTCAATGGACCAGCTTCATTGAAAAGACATTGATATGAAATCCATTTGGGCTATGAAAATCCATAATTTGGTTTTCATTGGAATCTCTTCAAATTCAGAGATATGAAGCATTGCCCTAAAACCACCATAGTTCAAATTTCTCCATGTACAACTACTACATTAGCAGTGGCTTCCATAATGATCCTAGTCGTTTTCTCTCCTTCCATAACCATTTCAGAGATTTCACTTGAAAATTTTATTTGTGGAAATGTTTCTATAAAATCAAAGCAGATACCTGCTTGGGCAAACATGGGCACCTGATTTTCTACAAATCTTTCCCCCTGACATCAGTAATTAAAATCACTCCAATCCATGTCCATTGGAAACAGAGCAGTAGCTGGAGAATCCCCTTATATTGTTGATTGATGCCTGGAAACATCTGGTGAAGGAAAACTTTTTGGGATATGTCATCCATCACTGGGGGGGACCTATAGGCCAACTAAAGAATATAGCAAGGAATATAGTTAAGAAGGAAATGTCTCTGAAATATTTTCCCAAGTTGAGCACTTTCAGCATATTTCTAGGCATATGTGCAAGCATTAACTGTTTTTCAGTACAGACCTCATTCAAATTCATTGATAATTTGAGGTTTTTGAGTATAATGGATATTGATTTACCTACTCAGAAATGAAAGAATATATAATTTACTTTAAAACTTAATCTATGTGAGTAGAAAAATCAAGGCCCTATGGCAGATGTAATATGGATTACTCAACTCTTTCTCATGCAACATTTGCTAAGAAACATGATGTTAGGTTTGCATGAAGAGTCAGACGCGAGGAGTTCCAGCAAAAGAGTTTATTAGTGACTACAGCTTGAATGGACCCGTTCTGGCTTGGCTACGGCTGCTTCTTATAGCCTGCAGCTGTAGCTGCCAGCCATTGGGAGTGCAAGGTTTCTTCCCACTATTTAAACCAATACCATTTGACATTTTACAAGAACAGTTCAAATAAACCAATAACATTCAAACCTACATACATAACACCCCTCCCCACTAGGTTCAGTCCATACCAAACCCCAACCTATCTAATGTATTCCTTTAAATAGGTGGGCTCTTAAATGCTGAGACCTTCGTGGTTCAGAAGCTTTAACGTTCTCACCCAGTGAGAGGGAAATGTGTCTACTGACATTTCCTGTTGGGACTTCCTGAGGAAGAAGACCCTGTTAGACTGTTAGAATCTGGTCTCTCCTCCCAACCCATCTCCATTCCAATGTCAGCACCCAAGTCAGGTAGTGATGTGCAATCTTCCACTTCTAAGGATGGATCTTGGCTTTGTGACAGGGTTCGATGGTTCCTGTCGCAATGGCTCTACACATGGGGTTGATTCCTGTTTGCTGATTTTCCTCCTGTTCCCCTCCTTCCCCTAGAAGAGATATCAGGTGAGGGACCTAGAGAGAGACAGGGTCGATGTTCCTGAGGGAACCTGGATCTAAGTTGGTCAATGTGCCTGCTCCAGAGGAGGCCATCCTCCGTTTGTACCCTGAGCGAGGGCCCGTGATGTGAGTTATTTCAGCAGGAATCCACAAAGGTTCACCTATAAGGTTCCTAGCATAGACAGAATCTCCCACACTAAAAGAACGAACTTTGGAAGTGGAATCCAGTGGTGTGGTGCTGCGTAAGTGGGATGAAGGTGGTCAAGGGAAGACCTAAGTTTCCTGCCCATCAACAACTCTGCTGGGGACAAGTTATTTGATGGGCTAGGAGTGATGTGTTGAACACTAAGAAGTTTTTCAAGCTTCTCAGTGATGTCCCCAGGACCAGCTGCTGAAGCTTCTCTTTGGTGAAGTGTACCATGCGTTCAGCCCGCCATTGGTCAAGGGTGCCAGGGGCAGTGAGGGCATGTCTGATGCCCTGTTGAGCTAGAAAGGATTCAAAAATGTTAGATGTGAATTGAGGGCCATTGTCAGAAACAAGAACATCTGGTAGCCCATGGGTGACAAACAATTTTCTGAGCTGCTTGATGACAGCCTCAGTTGTAGTGGATGTCATGGGAATTACCTCTAGCCATTTAGAGTATGCATCTACTAGCACTAGAAAAGTGTGCCCTCTTGTAGAGCCTGCAAAATCAATGTGGATTCTAGACCATGGGCCCCTAGGACATTCCCATTCCTGTGTGGGGGCGTGAGGTGGGGCAGGCCTGACTACCTGGCAATTGGGAAAAGATGCTACCCAGTTTTCAACCATTTTGTCAATACCTGGCCACCATACATAACTCCTGGCCAAACCTTTCATCCTTACAATCCCAGGATGACCCTCATGTAACATTTCCAAAACCTCCCTTTGCAGTTTTGCAGGAATAACCACCCTGTTACCCCACAAAATACATCCTCTTAATACAGATAATTCAGTTTGCCTGGACTTAAAAGGTTGGGCAAGGTGAGGTAGATCTTGAAGAGGCCAACCTTTCTTAATCCAGCCCATAACAGGTGCTAATACAGCATCTTTGGTAGTTTCTCTGGCAATCTCAGCAGCATGGACTGGAAGCTTAGCCACGGTCTCCAGGAAAAAGGTGTGAGTTTCAAGTTCAAAGTCCTCCTTGTGGCAAGGTAGTGGGCAACCACTCAGTGCATCAGCATGTCCAATGTCCTTGCCAGGCCTGTGAATCAGTTTGTATGAATAGGCTGCAAGAAATTCAGTCCACCTCAGCATTCTTGGTGACAGGATATTAGGTGTAGGTTTGTCTCCTGCCACAATGCCTAATAAAGGTTTGTGATCTGTAACAATGGTGAATGACCTGCCATACAGATATTCATGAAATTTCTTAACAGCTGCAACAACTGCTAAAACCTCCTTGTCCAATTGGCTATAATTCCCTCTGCTTTGGACAAAGTGCGAGAGTAAATGCAATTGGGGCTTCCTTCCATTGGGAAGCCTGTGACTCAAACCCCCCACTCCAAAAGGGGATGCATCACAAGTCAGAACAACAGGCAAATTCTCAGAGAATTGTATCAACACAGCATCAGACATGATTAGTCTCTTAATACTGTTAAATGCTGACTGTTCCTTCCCCCCAGATCCAAACAGCTTTCTTATCAAGCAGGCGATGTAAGGGCTCAGCAATAGATGCTTTGTGAGGTAGAAACATGTGGTAAAAGTTAATAAGTCCAAGGAAGGCTTGCAAATCTGCTTGCATCGAGGTTTAGGGGCCTTGATTGCTTTAACCTTGGCATCAGTAGGATGGATGCCCTGCTTGTCAATCATATACCCCAGGAACTCAACTCTGTCTGTTTTGAGTGTACATTTGTCTTCCTTGACTTTTAAACCCGCTTTTCTGAATCTGGTAAGGACTTCTCTGAGTCTTTCTTGAAGCTGAGTGTCATTTTCAGCAGAGATTAATACATCATCAAAATAAGGCACTACCCTGGCAGTCCTTGCAACATTCTTTCCATAAGGCTTTGAAAATGCCAGGTGCCACGCTTACTCCAAATTGTAGTCTTTACATTTGAAGCACCTCTATGAGTCACAATTGTTTGTGCCTCTGCAGTGGCATCATCAACTGTTAATTGTTGATATGCCTGAGCTAAGTCCAGTTTAGCAAATACTGTACCCCTGCCAAGGGAATGGAGCAGATGATGCACAACTGGTACAGGATATGCGCTCTGCTGCAGCATGGTTAGTGTCCCCTTGTAGTCACCACAGATTCTCACTGACCCATCAGCCTTGACTGGTGTGACTATGGGTGTTTCCCATCTGGAGTGGTCAGTAGGCTCTAAAACCCCTTGAGCAATGAGCTTATCTAATTGTGCATCAATTTTTTCCTTTAAAGCAAATGGGACCCTCCTGGGCTTTTAAACAATGGGGCACCTTGGGGTCTAAAGCTGAAAGCAATAGGGGTCCCCATATACTTGCCCAGTCCTTCGCTGAAGACCTATGAAACTCAGACTTCAAGGACTCTTCCCAGTCAGAACTGCTCACGTGATGGATGCCAGTCACCTCGATGCCAAGTGGCTTGAACCACTCAAGTCCCAGCAAACTTGGGCATGCATCCTTGTCCACGATGGTCAGGGGCAAACGCTGGTGTGGCCTTTAAACTGCAATGCTGAAATCTCTCTCGCTCCAACTACTGGAATCTTGTTCCCTTGGTCTTTGAGAGTCAGTGCTTGCTTCTGGAAATGCTTTTTCTGAATTTTGGGAAAGAGTCTGTGGATAGTGTCCCATGACACCATAGATAAATAAGAGCCTGAGTCCACTTCCATTTGGCAAGGCCTTCCTTCAATAAACACCTTCACATGTACTTTTCTGCTTTTTAAGGGTGAAGAATGACCAATAGTGATTGTTTGGTGAGTTTCATTCTTGCCATTTGCTTCTCAAATTTCGCCCCATTTTTTCAATGAAATTGTTGGGCTTTAAAGTCTCTATCAGGAAATTTCTTCCTAACTGGTGGAGTTCTGGATGATTTGCAGACTCTGGCTATGTGACCCCGCTTTCACAACGTAGGCAAATGGAGTCAAAGAACTTGATCAGTGCTGGGGTGGCCCCCCCACATCCTCTGCAATAGAACCTTGCCTGTTTTTCCCAGAGTCTTTTCTTTCTCCATTCTGAGTTTAAAATCCCCTCCTGCCTCACTGCCATCAGAATCAGAGTCTATTTGTTCGCAATGAGCAGTTGTGATTTTTCCCATCAGAATGGCTTGAGGCCTGGCTTGAGGCCTTGTTAACTTTTTCATGGCCGCAGCTGAGGACTTGGTGGCTTCCGCTGAAACAGCTTCTTCAATGGCCTCTTTAAATGTGATCTTAGGTTTCATTAAAAGTTTGCTTTTGTAAGACCTTAACTTTTAGGCCTAAAAGAAACCATCACGATGGCCTCTTCTAAGTTGGTAAAGTCACAAGCACCCCAATGTCCCTTAAATTGCCACGAAGTCATTAACATTCTCATCCTCCCTTGATCCCAACGGTAAAATTGCGGTCTCTTAATGAGGCACGATACTTGATGAATAATGGGCTCTTAAAAGTTTTCTCTAAATCGGGCCATTCCATTACCTTCAGCTCTGCTGCTCCAGCCAACGCCGCCATTTTGAAGACTGCTGACTGAAAGCAGCGTGAGAAAGACCGCCCTCTTCCATCTCTCGGGATGCCGGCCGATCGTTCCCTTCAGATAACAGTGGAAACGTCCGTGATACGATTCCCAGTCTTCCGTCGCCGGATCAACGGGTGCTGTGTTCAGCCGCAAGCCATCTCGCCTTGTTGCTTGTTCATCAAGGCCGCCTCTTCTCCTCAGGGAAATCCCACCCGTCCGCCAGTGTTAAGTTTGCATGAAGAGTCAGATGAGGAGTTCCAGCAAAGAGTTTATTAGTGACTACAGCTCGAATGGACCGCTCTGGCTTGACGGCTGCTTCTTATAGCCTGCAGTCAGATACAGCCAATGGGAGTGCAGGGTTTCTTCCCCGCACTATTTAAACCAATACCATTTGACATTTTACAAGAACAGTTCAAATAAACCAATAACATTCAAACCTACATACATAACACATGACTGTGAATTCATATAAGCCAATATCAGCAATGAAGACAGAGCTTCTCCCTGAACATGGCCTCACTTTAAAACAACAC